>WNNJ02003201.1:0-44250 GCA_012934845.2 Pomphorhynchus laevis
ATATGTTATATATATATATATATATAATATATATATATATATATATATATATATATATATATATATATATATATATATATATATATATATATATATATATATTATATATATAATAGTCTTAAACTGTGCTCCAAGAGCTAATAAGCTTTACAGTTTTATAATTTAGATTTTGCCAAAAACCGGAGTTCGATTACATGCAGAGCAGACTTCCTTATCACTCCTAGACGAGCTGATGGTAGCCGGCAGCACTCATCAGTAGGTGAACTACCATCAGTCGTTTCGGCTGCTTTGTGATATATTTAAAAGGCATCTCCGAGAATTTGTTAATGTGGTAGCATGTTTATAGCATCTTTAAACTAACCATGTGCTTTCCCGATCATCCTAATTTAATTCGGCATGAATTTTACTTGCTGTCGTTGCTTGCTTTACCATAGGATCCTTTGGAGGATACATTTTTATAATTTTGTATCAGATTGTGTAAAACTGTGCTCCGGGAGCTTATAAGTTTCAGTTTCATAATTGTAGTTGTTGCCAAAAACCGGAGTTCGATTACAAGTAGAGCAGACTTCCTTATCACTCCTAGACGAGCTGATGGTAGCCGACAGCACTCATCAGTGGGGTGAACTACCATCAGTCGTTTCGGCTGCCTAGTGATATATTTAAAAGACATCTCCGAGAATTCGCTAACGTGGTAGTATGTGCATTGCCTCTTTAAACTAACCATGAGCTCGTCTAGGCTACCATCAGCTCGACTAGGAGTGATAAGTAAGTTTGCTCTGCATGTAATCGAACTCCGGTTTTTGGCAACATCCATATTATGAAACTGAAGCTTACTAGCTCCCAGTGCACAGTCTAACACTATCTGATACAAAATTATAAAAATGTATCCTCTAAAGGATCCTGTAATAAAGCAAGCAACGACAGCAAGTTAAATTCCTGCCGAATAAAATTAGGATGATGCGGTAGTTTCATTTTCGTGAACTAAACGAAAATTTTATCTTTCGACGCGTTTACAACAAGTATTTCTTTTTAAACTTAATTTGAGATTCAAGCTTAAAACTCAAATTACTCTTATTGAAGTTTAAAATAAATAGCTGTTTCCACTTGACATTTGGCATTTTAAACATGAACTTTAACATTATAATTTAAAATTAATAAAATTATTTATAAATCATTTGCACCCTTCTTACTCGTGTTATATCCCGAAGGACAAAATCATAGGTTCTTACTTTTAAAAAGTAAATATAAACGATAAGGTAACTTTCGAATTAGAATTAAAAATATTGTATAAGCAATCCAATGTAGGCAACGCAACACTACATTATTAAGCAAGATAAGTTAAATAAAAATCATTCTTATCAACAACCTTATACTTTTAAGAAGTCAACATAATATTAAGACACTGTTATTCCGATTGTGTATTCTCAATGTGAACTAAAACGCGATTGAAATTTTGATAACTATTTGTATTCTAAACGATGCTTTAATCCTATCTATAAGATAATAGCAGTACGCTACATTTTTGTATTTTTGTGTTTCTTTGAAATGCAATACGTGAATTTTTTTAAACATTTTCAAAATTACTGTGCATCCTGCCTTTTTTAAATTACCTTGCTGTCTAGTGGCACAGATAATAAATGGTATATTAACATCAGATATCTTCTAAAATAATATGTTTGACCTTATTTAGCTTAAAAGCGCGATATTCAAAATAATGCTAAGAACAGACCAAGAAGTGGAATAGATCAACTTCTAGTCAAATATGTGCACGTTAAGTAACATTGGCTTCCCAACTTTAACGGATCGGATCTATCTTAGAGTTATTTTTCTAGTGTAATGTGCTTGAACATTTTACAAGTGAGATATTGTCCCCTCTCCTAGTGAAAGAATACCTCTAATCAATTTATGCATTTTTTCGGAATAAAGTTCTCTAAGTGTAAATGTTACACACGATTATATAACTTGTTCAATTGTAATGTGTCAAGATTCATGCCTTATGTTTATTGAGTATATGTTGAGATTTACATGATGCTCATAAATTTTCTTTTACTTTACCATCATTCATAACTACAATAAATTAAAATTCTTTTAAATTATTTTCATCAATTCATAAAAAAATGCAAAAGTTCATGAACATATTTGTGTCATAATACAATGTAAAATAATAAAAATGCAGTAAATCCACAAAGCCAGATATATTATTTAGCATCTCTGACTAAACGAGCGAACTGTTCAATTTAAAAATGAAAACATTACAAATATAGATGATAATTGTCATCATTAAAATCTTCGTTTGTCTGATAAAAACAGAAAAACGAAGTATTCTGCTGTATTTCATTTATAACGTAGCGCTGCGTGTATAAGAATTATATATATATCTACGATTCCTATTTGTTTTCAAGTTCCCGCTGATAAAATTCTCCAATGTCCGTTTGAGAGCAAGTTTTACAGTCAATAAAATTTTAATTATTTCTGTGTAAATGCATGTGCTTTGTTAAAAATAGAAAAGTACTCATAAATACAATTTAATGGCTAATATTTCAACGAATAGGTTACAAATTAAAGATTTTTAATGTCATCAGCTAAAATTTATTTTCTCAGTGAAAACTAAGGTAGAGTTACTCAGACTGCACTTACGGTCTCCTGAGATCACCTTCGATGCTATACATTTACAAATACAACTGCATGTAATACTGGACAACACGTGTTTTGAAGTTTGGAATCTATAGATAAATGTTAGTTCCTTTAGCTCTACGGATTAGCATTCCAGAACAAAACATAATGGTATTTATTTTCTATAGACATCAGAATAAGTTTAAATCAGCATACTAAAGTTATTGAGCAAATAGATGATTTTAGAAATATTGATTTAAAATGATGAATAAATGTTTTTTTAAACTTATTTACATTTGTTTATATTCAATTCTATAATATCCAAATTTCATAAATCTAATGCAAATATTATTGTTTATATTATTGTTTATTTTTTATTATTGTTTAAATGTTATTGTTTATCTTATATGCTTATTGATCCATATTTGTAAAAATTGAAAATTTTATTTCCCAATAAAGTTATAATTACATGTTTAAATTATGCTCACTATATCCTTTGAAATCGCAAATTATGCAAATGCGATTACTATAATAAATTCATCAGATTGCAGGTAAGTTATCATATTTTAATTCATTTCGAAATGTAAACTTAAATTACGAATGTTCAAGAAAAAAAATCGAATTGTAAACTTAAATTGACTTAAACGAATGTTCAAGATTCAAATATGTCATTAATAGTTGGTAACTAAAATAACGATCTTTCAAATATGGAATTGGGTAAATAATTTGTATACACAAATTGGTTTTTATATTCAAAATATACAATGATTTGTGAGTAAAACAGTATTGACAATTTTTATAATAAATAATTATTGGAGCTGAATCAAAGAAAAGAGAAAATTATTTTTGATGTTTTCGCTAACTACTTCTGTTAGCATCGTCAGAAAATGTAATTTTCTGAAGATGTATTCATGCATACCATATAATATAAAATATAATACATTAAGTAATAAAATTTTAAGAATTGCAACAATTTGTAACGATATTGGCTTTCTTCGAAATCATTTAAATAATTTAATAGATGCATATTTTAAACTAGGTTACTATAAAAATAACATCAAGCAGAAAATAGTAAAATATATAAATCAACACAATAATATAAAGAATAAATTTAAACTCTTAAGTGGCAAATTTTTATGGATGGATAATAAATAATATACTTTGTATTAGAATAAGATACTAGATAGTTATTTCAGAGGAAATACATCATTAGCATGTATTTGGCCCCGCTGCTATGTTGGGTAGAGGAGTTAAGGTCTGAAACATGATAGCATAGCAGTTCCTCCTGATGACCTCTAATTCTTATTCTGATACATAGTTTGTTATTTATTAGTTAATTCATAAAAATGACGTTTATTTTAAATTTCATTTTTTTATTTCAACTTGATTTAAATTATATAAAATCTAAAAACAATTATTTATTTTATTATTTAATTATTAAATTTTGATTTAGCATTATTATGTTTTGTTTATTTTATAATTATATAACAATACGTAGACTCAGTTAGCTGATTTGATTTATTGTAATTCAAGAATAAATTTAGAAATGATGATACTTAAGTAATATTTGATATATTACTCAAGTAATATTTGATGTAAACTAACTTGAATCATATTAATTTCTTCATATTTATTTTGATAAATTGCAGATTAATGTAGTATAAATTATAAATACAAATATCATAATTATATAAATAATAAGTAAATTCGAAAAAGTGAATGGAACTAAATATTTGTAATCATTACTCACGAAAAAATATTTTATTGTCATCATTTCTCTGAATACTATATGTAAACGATAAGCATTCAGCCAACAAGTGAATATACTTATGAGATAAAAGCTTACATTCCAATATAGATTATATCTAGAATATAGGCAATGATATACAAATACAATTATTTTGCAAGCAAATCTGCGATAAACGAACCAACATCCATTTATACATATGAGTGATGTTCATACGCGATAAAATTTTAAACATAGTGCTACTTTTAATGTTAAATTGAAAGCTCTTGCTAACTTTAATGACAAAACGGTTTGTATATTCCCCACATTGTTGATAAATGTATATAGAATTTATCAATCTTAAATTTATTTTGAAGTATACATAATTAATAACGCTACTTAATATTGCAGTGCATAAATGAATGATCATCGTAAATACGTAAATTAAGTTTACAATCACATACTTAAATATTAAGATTTCAGAAAAATATTTTTACGCATAGTTCACGCAACTCGCATATTACAGTACAACATACTTTACATATCAGTAATTTTTCTGATTAATTGAAAAATATATTTTTACGAAATATTTATCCACAGCGTACAATAACCTTGAATGTTGTAAATCTAAGTCATTTAAAGTTTTACACTGCATGAGATTTTTCATTTTCAGTTATAGAATAGAAATTTGCGACAAACTCCCAATGTCAACATTTATATTTTACTTATCACACAAAACATATATGGTATTAGTGTTGCTCGCTCGTTTTTCAAGTTAGCAAAATAAACTTCTTCATATCTGGTAATCTATTTTATTTAACGAAATGCAAACTAAGAAACATATCTAGAATTCATAACGACATCATAAACTATTTTATAGATAAAGATTGTCTACTCTGAGCAGACATTGATGTTGACACAATTTTCAAAAGGAATCTCGCATTTAGAAAAGTAACTACTTATACTACAAGAATTCGTTGCATTCCTTAAAATTGATCAAAATTTATAATTTGACTTTCATTTTACGATAGAAAAATCTGCTATGTAATATTACGATGATATCATCAACACAGAATATAGAGACCAATATCATTTTTAAATGCAACGTTATGATCGACCAATCAAAATTAGTTTATTTTAAAATGAAATTTTAAGAAATTTAACTAGAAAATAGAAAACCTAGATCGCATATTCATTCGTATTTTTATCTATTTAATGTAAACGCACACTGTGAATTCTCTCTTTATTTTGATGCTCTAAATTGTTTGATTTTGATTAATAATCATGAAAATCTGATTGGAATGAAATCTGATCGCAAAAGTGACATTTGCAATCAACTTCAGGAAATAGGTTGCTTTCTGCAAAAAGCTATCTATTTCAAAGTGTCTGTTACATTTGTGGAAAAATCGCTTGTGTACAATTAAGAGTTTTGATTGGAGTGGCGTATTTCATGTGGCATGCGCCCGTGCACATAAACAAAAAGCTGATTTTTGCCAGAAAGCATTTACCAATGACTTTGATTGATGATTCATACATTTATTATAAATTTTAGCGTGCATTTTCATTTCTCTTCATTTATTAAAGTTTGCCTTTAATCTTAAGCGCGTATCTCTTTGGTTACGCATTGGGAGCGACATTCGATACGCTGCATTTTACACAATTGGAAAAATATGCGTTTTGCACAGTATAAACTACATATATTGTACGTAGTGAAGAGATTACTTATCAAAAATAAACAATTTATATATATTGTAATTTCCTTGAAATGCCATACACAACAGGCATGACTCTTATCTGTTTGAATTATTTTAATTATGTGGCAATATTGGCAATAATGAGTTTTATATCAAGGGAAACTGGCAAAGTTACTTATAGCATTAATTTGAAGACATCAACATGTTATTGCAGCGGTACAGATAATGTGCACTATGTTGTAAACTTGATTTGAAAACTAAATCAAGTTTTCTCAATTTTACTGTAAATTAAAGTAGAAGAAAAAAACATCTCTACTGCTGAATTGGTAGTAATAAAAAATTATAAATTTTTGCTTAAAATGAGAATGTATTTTATATTAGAGTAAGGCTATTTATAAAATTTAGACTTTTTTCAATCGCATCTAACGCGTTCATCAGTATAGCCCGGTTTTATATTATCCATATCATATAGATACAATTTGCGTTGTGCTATCAAATATTAGTGGAATATTAGTAGAGCTGATTAATTGAATATCATATTAGCCTCTGTTTGTACATTTAGATTCATTACGTTAGTTATGTCAATCTTCTAAATTCTCTAAAATTACTGATGTTGATCCATTCCTTTTAAATTTGGATTTTCGGAACAGGATCAATCAACGCTAATTTAGTTTTATATTTGACTAGTCTCTGCTAACATCATCAAAAACGAACAAACGTACCTTTTGTTTTTATTGTACGCTTTGCTTATGTTTCTGCTGTACTTTTATGTAAAGTACTTTCCGTTTTTGTTTCTGGTGATGCTGGTAGTAGCATCTAGAGAAATATAAAAATAAATAATTAGAGTTTTACTTATCCTGTCCCAAAATTCCTATAAATTCTATAACTTGTTTTTAATTCTATTAACGCTTTTGAATATTTTAATCGTATAACAATGCAATAACAAAAATAACGTTGCTGATTTTGATCAAATAAAAATTGACATTTAAGTGTTTATAATTCAATTCCATAGTAAATATTGGTTTCGTAATCAACACTAATATTCGCACAATTCACTTATTTTTGAATATACAAAATTTTCATAATTGCAATCCGTAATGAGCTCAGAACACATCCGCTGTTTTCGCAAGTTAAAATGAACAGGTTATATTGTGACTTTGGCTCATTAAGATTATCCAACATTAACCTAAAAGAAGAATGACACGGGACTGTTATAAATATATAGCGACGACGGTTCTTGCATTATGGGTAATCGTAATTACGATGCCATATTTTACTGAAAATAAAGATACCTAGAGTAACCTCGTAACGATCTGCCTTCACAAACGACGCGCCAAACTAAATGCGGACCATGTGTTGTTATTGATCCATGCTTGGTTTTATCATATCCTCATCGCAAGTGATTTGGATAATTGAACAAGTAATTTAGTTTCATGCAACACATGTTATCAAATGCTTAACTTGTGGTTATGAAGAGAGTCGTATTTAAAACCAATATTGGAGATCAAAAGCAACTTTACCAGGACTATCAAAAACTAACGATAACGACACATCATACCACTATATAGTATCATTTAATATGCAATTAAATCAGCTAACTAAGTCTACGTATTGTTATAAAATTATAAAATGAACAAAACATAATAATGCTAAATCAAAATTTAATAATTAAATAATAAAATTAATAATTGTTTTTAGATTTTCTATAATTTTAATCAAGTTAAAAAATAAAAATAAAAAATAAAATTTAAAATAAACGTCATTTTTATGAATTGACTAATAAATAACAGACGTTGTATCAGAATAAGAATTAGAGGTCATCAGGAGGAACTGCTATGCTATCAGGTTTCGGCCCCTAACTCCTCTACCCAACATAGCAGCGGGGCCAAATACATGCTAATGATGTATTTCCTCTGAAATAACTATCTAGTATCTTATTCTAATGCAAAGTATATTATTTATTATCCATCCATAAAAATTTGCCACTTGAGAGTTTAAATTTATTCTTTATATTATTGTGTTGATTTATATATTTTACTATTTTCTGCTTGATGTTATTTTTATAGTAACCTAGTTTAAAATATGTATCTATTAAATTATTTAAATGATTTTGAAGAAAGCCAATATCATTACATATTGTTGCAATTCTTAAAATTTCATTATTTAATGTATTATATTTTATATTATATGGTATGCATGAATGCTCATGCAAAAATATGTTTCTTGTAAATTTAAATATGTCATCTTTACGATATAAATTAATAGTAGTTTTAGTTAATGTTAATTTAATGTTCATATCTAGATATACACCTTCTTTATCATTAATATTGGTTTTGTTAAGAATAAGGCTTTCTGGATAAATTTGTTCACTAATTGAATAAAAATTATTAGAATTAAATACACATATATCATCAATGTATCGAAACATATATTTCATATATTTATATTGTTTAGATTTAGTTTTTACACAGTTATGAACAAATTCATATTCTATAAAGCTTAAAAACAAGTAAGCTATAATTGGGCTACTATTACCACCCATTGGAACACCTTTTACTTGTCTAAATATAGATGTCCCTACTTTTAAATAATTTTGATTTATCAAAATATTTAAGGATTCTATTAATTTAATTTTATCCATATATTTATATTTATTTGATGGTTTAATTTTTGTTAGATAGGCGTTATAATTATTATAACATATATATGTATATATTTTCCGAATATAAGATTAATTAATTTTACTAACGCTTCTTTAATATCTACTAAACCTAGATTTGTATAAAGAGTACTAAAATCGTATGTATTTATATTTTGAAAATGTATTCCTTTTGTCTGTTCTAAAAATTCTTTTGTAGAATTAATACTGAAATAGTGTTTTATACCAGTATTAATTTCGATTACCTTGCAATATTTTTTAAAATGTGCTTTAATTACTTTAAGTATTTTATTCATATAAACAGAAAGTGGTTTTAATGTACATTTAAACGCACTACATATGAACCTAGGTTTCATTGGATTTTTATGTAATTTTGGATTCCAATATAATATAGGTATAGTTTTATTATCTAATTCAACCTTTATACCCTTTTTATCCATTATAGAACAGTGACTTGTAATAATTGTTTCTAAACTCAACTCACTACGTTCATATGTGGGATTTACATTTAAATCATTAGAATTAACCTCTTTCATTAGTATATCATAATAAAGCTTTTTGCATATGAAGACAAAGTTATTACTAGCTTTATCAATAGTTGTTATTATATAGTTATCCTTTAATTTAGTAAGTTCTTTATACATATCTTTATTAATTTTATCTTTCCTTTTATAATTGATTGTTATTTTCATTTTATTCTTAATTTTATCAAATATATAATCTTTCCAAATTTTTATCTTAGATATATTCGAGCTTTCACTATTAATCAGCTTACTAAAGTAATCATTTAAGTTATTATATAACGAACTGTAAATTTTGTTTTCGTCGTTGTTGTTATTTAATCTATATTTATGCCCTTTCGATATCAACTTTCTTAATTCACAATTTTCAATTAATTCTAGATTATGGGTACATATATGTTCATTTATTTTATCAAAACTAAGACTTTTACAATTGCATTCTGTTTCCATTATGTTTCTAATATTATCGTTACATATTGATTTTAATTCTTTATTATAATTACAAATTTTTCGTCCTAATGGTGGTAGGAGTTTATACCTTATTTTAGGAATATATTTACTTAAATCTGACCCTATTATTTCTTTACTTTTAGAATTATTTAAAAGTCCGGCTATATTTATGTTATCTATACATTTATTAATGAAGTTTATGGTTAATGTATATTTTCTATTGTTATTATTAACATTTATTGTACGATTATAGTATTTTGTATTACAATAACTGTCTATTATACAACTTAGCCTATCATGGTCGTTAATTATTTTTTGATTTATTGAACATATGATATCTTTAGAAAAACTTCTTATATTTACATAAAGATCTTTTAGCTTATATCACAAATATAAATACAAATATTTATATTTATTCGAACGTATTTTAATAGAACTACAATAAAAGCAACTGTTCGCAACAATGAATAACAATTTTTATTAAATATTTAGGGAACGATCAGATTAAAAAATTAAATAGATTATCAGACGAATTTATACATTTATAATGGAATTCATTCTCATGATGTTTTCAGCAGTCAACAAAAAATAAAATTAATTTTTTGAGCTTTAGTCTAATCGTTTCATAAATATTTTACATCAACTAACATAGATGCATATTTAGTAACATTAATTATATCATGATTTATCATAATAAAAGTAAATAAATATTACATGTTATTGTTTATATTATTACTAGTGATACTAATTGTATTTTTACAATGTGTATTAGAATTAATATTAGAGATAATCAGGATTAACTACTATGATATCAATTTTCGACACACATATTCATCAACCCAACATCGCAGCGGGACATAAAATGCATACATATACATGATGCATTATACCAAATGGATGCTTATAAAAAAATTTATAGAATTTTTTAACTAAATTGGCAATGATAAGATTACGTTTACGGCAATGATAAAGAATATTATTGTTAAATCAAAGTTTGCGCCAAAATGAACATTTTTCGCTGGAATACAGAAGTACGCGATCCCCTTACAAAATACTGACACTATTTAAGATTTCCGTTTACGGTAATGATAAAGAATATCATTGTTAAATAAAACTTTGCGATAAAATTGATATTCTTGGCGCAACTACGGAAATACGCGAGCCCATTCCAAAATGCTAACGCTATTTAGAATTTTCGCTTACGGCAATAATAAGGAATATTACTGTTAAATCAAAGTTTGAGCCAGAATGGATATTTTTGGCGAAATACGGAAATATACGAACCCATTCCGAAATGCAGACACTATTTAAAATTTTCGTTTGATTTAAGGCAATGATAAAGAATATTATTGTTAAATCAAAGTTTGCGGCAAAATTGACATTTTTGGCGGAAATACGCGATCCTATTACGAAATACTGACTTTAATTGGAATTTTCGTTCGTTTACGGCGATGATAAGGAATATTATTGTTAAATCAAAGTTTGCGTTAACATGGATATTTTTTGCGGGAATGCGTAATTACTCAAACCAATTCCGAAATGCTTACACTATTTAGAATTTTCGTTCATTTACGACAATGATAAGCAATATTATTGGTAAATTAAAGTTTGCGTTAAAATGTATATTTTTAGCGGAAAGACAGAAATACGCCAATCCATTCCGAAATAATGGCACTTTTTAGAATTTTCGTTCGTTTACGGCAATGATAAGCAATATTATTCTTATATCAAGGTTTCCGTTATAATGGACATATTTTGGCGGAAATACTCAAGCTCATTTCGAAATACTTACACTATTTAGAATTTTCGTTCGTTTACGACAATGATAAAGAATATTATTGTTAAATTAAAGTTTGGCCAAAATGGACATTTTTGGCAGAAATACGGAAATACGCGATCCCATTACGAAATGTTGAATGCACAAACTAAAGTCGTAAATACATATATTGAATACATTAACAGTTTCAACTAAACTTTCAAATAAGCAACGAATTTCGAATTGTTCTAAATCACGTTCAAAAATGACCAGCATGTTAAAAAATTAATCTATTATATGCAACAAACTTGCTTTCTTAAACTTAAAAAGAAGGTTTGTACTATTCAAGTTTGATTTGAAATAAATCCAAATCGTGTATTGAAACTGTGTTTTTGCATGTTTCAACATCAAACGTATATTTTTATAGAAATATTTAGTATGTATTTTTCAACGTTTTATTATCGTCTTATTTGCGTTGCGATGTTTATCAAATTATTCGTATACGGGGTGTATAAACATTATGTTTAAATGTATATTTAATTTATATCTCAGAATTAATATCATTAGTACTTATATCTCTATAGCAAATACAAAGGTTTTGTAGAATAAAAATAGTTCTTAACTTGTTAAAAATTTACAAACGAGTATCAAATTCGTTGTATTTCATACCTGAAAGACATCTTGTATTTTCCATTTTACTCAGTGCTTACACATGAACAAATGTATAATTAAACAATTTTTTATTAAAAATTGATAATTACCGAAAATGAAATTCGATTTTCAAACAATTGAGAACTCACTCTGTAGATTACACTTATCATTCGTAACTGCAAAGGATTCAATGAGTTTTGATGTGTCGCAATTGTAAACACAAAAATCACATAATAATAGGTCATAAGATGTGATAATACAGGTGTGCTATGAGTTATGCTATATTAATAATATGTAAGTATATGATCAATGAATATATCAATGGAAATTTATATCGATGATTAGTATTTTATTATCTTGTACATTGAGGCTTGCGTTTCGAATTGATTTACTACTTTTGATAGTTGTTGCTCATTTAAAATTGCTGTTTGTACATTCAAAAATGATGTTGCTGTTTGCACATTCAAAAATGATGTTGCTGTTTACACATTCGAAAATGATGTTGCTGTTTGCACATTCAAAAAAATGTGCGAACCAAAAATAAACAAATTTGACTTGTTGCTTGCTTATACACCCTTGATGTAAAATATTAGTATAATATTATATAATGTCGGATTGGATAATTTCCGTCATTATTAACGGTTTAAAAATGAAATAGTGAATACAATAAATTGAATTATTCCTTTAAGAAATGTCTCAGTTTAAATTTTGACATTAATGTGTAATTAATCTGTCACGATATTAAAGATCACATGAAATAGATCATTAAATCACGTACTATTGGCCTTGTCAGTATGTTAAGTAGAAAAAAGAAATATAAAATACAGAACAAAATAAACAAATACAATTATTTACATCTAAAATATATTGGTGATAATATATAAGTATAATGAAATTGATTATAACATTAATTATATTAGACTAATTCTAGTATCATATCACAATTGGACTTTATGAATGCAATTTTGCTGCAAATATGTTAATATTCTCGATTAATTAAGTCTCAAACAACACAAATTCGTTAAATTAACGTAAATTAAATGTAGTGTAGATTAGCTTACCGATTTGGCTTGATCTGTTTCCGTCGATTTGATTTGTCCTTACTGACAGATGTCGAATTCGAGTCGTCTTCATCAGGCTGATCGATACATCCCACATTGATTATATTGTCGTCTAAGTTGATAGGATTTTCGTTATTCGATGTATTTGTTGTTTCAGCTAATGTGGTGGATGTTGTTGAGGCTGATTCCGGAGACGTCGCAGCATTGTTAAAGATTATTCGCAACATTGAATCCTATAATATTCTACAGAGCTTCTTTCAGTATGCTCTACTACAACCGACAATCTTTCAATCTCTCTCCCTATTTCTTTTTAGATTCAACACTAATCAACTTCAAATAATTTACAATCAATGACAAAAGTGAGTCAAGACGGCTTTGTTTTTTATTTACCCCTGTTGTTGACTTTAAATTAAACCCATAGACATAAAAGCAGCTGACTTGCGTCTTCTGTTTTACGATGTAATTTTGATGTACTATTGTAGTCCGAAATCTTTAAGACGACAGTAGTGTGTAATGCTTAGGGTAATTGTAATGATGATGAAGATGAATATGCTTGAAAGTTGTATCGGTACTGCCAGCAAACCCAGAAGCAATGTTGCAATAGCAGGAGAATAGATCTTTCTCTGTCCTTTTATTTTGCAGATTTGAAGATATATCTTCGTCTTTGCAATGTAGCTACTTGTTTGTTACCAAACACTAACTGAGGATCTAGAAAATTGGAAGCCAGATAGAATTAAGTTTAGAATAAACGAAACACTAGTCGCAATGTTATGTAAAATGTATATATTATTTTTCACTTTAAAAATCAACTTTTCTTTTATAAGTTAGGAATCACAAAGGAAAAACAACAAACACTGGACGAATCGCCTTGTGAAATTGTCCGGTGAGGATGAATACTTTACTTTTCTAATAATTGACGAAAAATGCAAACGACAGAAAAATAATTGTTTCGACAGATATACTCTTCATCATTTTTATCTATATGATTTCAATAATATATTAAAAATAACTATTGAATTTTCAATAGCAACGAAAAAGTGAACAAAAGCGATTCACCTGTCTGGAATTTGTACATGACCACCTGTAATTAATTTCAATGACCTCTTTAAACAACCCCAAAAGAATTAACGTCTTAAAGTGCGTGTGCGATAAACTTTATTTTGATCGAAAAGCAAAAATTCCCGATGCTAATAAGATGATATGCCAGCATATTATCGTACACATTTTTATTATGATGATGACTGCTAAAAAAGCAAAAATAAAAGAATCAAGCAAAATATGACATAGTTTGTTTGATGTGAAAAACCTAAAAGACAGCGAACAGAAATCTAACATTTTATTTTTTGTTGTGTTTTGTGGTGCTGCTGCAGCAAAATATATGTGCATCCTCGTTGTGCTAGGTAAAAGAGATTGAGGAGCTATACGAGCTTAACTATCGCAACTCTTCATATTAAATAGATGCCATAACGTCTTTGCAGCTTGACTTTAGCTTCAAATTGCAATAAAAAAAACGAATTTTTTCTTGGAGCTGAATTTCTTTTTTAGTTGGTTTTTCGCCATTCAATGTTCCACATAAGTTTGATTTTTGTCAGCAGCAACCATAAAGAGAACTAAATATATATAGTACCAAATATAGTGCATCTTTGTTTATAGCATATGCAATTTCGCTCTTCAGTTTTGCTTAAGTTTTTACAAACTGATAAACGTATAAAGAATAACAGTAACATAATTTAGTTTAACAAAATATGAAATAAATGGAGAAAATAAAAACTTCAAATAAATGGCTGATTAAATCAAATCGTAGTATTAGGGTTTCAATATATTCACCATCTTTATTGCTTACCGATCTAAATTATTTATTGACATTAAAAGCTACTCTATGACTATAATGGTATTTAAAGAAACCCAGAAATACACTTTTTATGATATTTCAGTATCTTTTACTGACATTTTTACTGTAGAAAGTTAGTGTTTAGCATATTTCTACATAAAAATTGTCATTGAAGTGATTTTTCTTTGAGAATAGAAATTGATGTCTTTGAAATACAGTGAAAACCGTTAAGAAAAACTAATACGTAAATTATTGGTCCTTTTAAATAACTTTTCTGTTTACAATCATAACTGCTTGGACAATATTTACAGATACTAAAATTAAAATTCCATTCAACATTGTAGTATAATTTGTGACGACTTTAATAAAGCTGCAAGCATTTTCATAATTGCATTACATTGAAATATACACATATGGAGATTGTCCACGATAAATCAGATCATTTTACTTAGTTTACGCATTCAGTAATTTTGTATAAATTGAAAAATAAATATTTCAATCTTTAGATTTATATAAGGTAAGAGCTTTTTGAATTCAATTTTTATGAACTGATTAATAAATAATATACAATGTATTATAATATAAATTAAAAGTCATGAAAAGGAACTGCTACGTTATTAAGTTTCCCTTAAAAATTTCCAGCTTTAGACCTAAATTTAATTTTACTAATATTTTGATGATGTATATTTTACGATTTTCTGTTTGATTTTATTTTTATAGTGCTCTAGTTTAAAAAATAAAAAGTAAATAGTCAAAACATGAGGCTAAATTATCGGGTTTGCATCCCGATAATGCAATTTTACCTATTAATTCACGTAACATATATATAAATAATGTAAGTTTGCGGGCCATTTTAAACAATTGGTGTACTTTAATTTATTGATATTTTCCTTTTTTAAAAATATTTGCCTACAAATAATTGTTTTGCCTTACATTTTCCTTAGTTGTAGTGATTCACAAGTTTGTGTGCTAGTAAAATGTTTACCCGATGCTTTTAATTATATCGTGCCAATATTGATGACTATTTTTAGTGTAAAAAACCTAAACATTTAATTATACATAAGTTGTAATAAATATGAAATAAATATTTGAGTGAAAGATGAAATTTTCCTTAGACAGCACATCAACGGGCAACAAGTACATCCTTAAACTCACTGAATACAAATTATATATGTTTACTGACCTCACTTGTATAAATAAATTTTTATTAGGTTTTGATTAGTACAAATATATTTTTATAAGTTTTTGCTCGTCAACCTGAGATGAATTAGTAGCACAATAAGCCATTGAATTTGCTTTAATTACTGACGTTAAATTGTGTTTAGCTGAGTACTGCGATTTTGAACGAAATTATACAATTAAAGGAGTACATGTAAATGTGAAAATTGATTAGTGCATGTGCTCTATTGGTATAAATACACTTAATAAATATATATATGTAAGTTAGAGTGCATAACGTCTAAATGGCAAATAATAAGGCTTATTTGGATGATAATATTCTATTAAATACTTTGTATTTGCTGAATAACGTTCGCTTATTAATATTTATTTAAATTAACTACACAATCATTTCCTTGCTTGTTGGAGAATGTTTATGTTAACAAGGAATCTTAATTAGTTTTCTTATTTCCTGTCCCTATATGGTGCAATACAATATGACCACAATGTATGATTATAGCGTTACATTGTTCATATAATGTTAAGTAATCTTTGCGAACGAATTTATTTACATATTACCGCTATTTTGAAGCATCCAATATAGATGCTATTCGGCAGGGGAAGATTCTTACGGGCATATTAAATCCCATCTTGAGTTCAGAATGCAATTTTTTTTAATATGCAATCGGCACAGCTGTAAATATCATACAATGTACATAATATCTAGCTGAGATAGTATGTACTTAACGTATTTTATAATATGAAATTTGTATTTTTTTAAATAATATGAAATTTATAATATGAAAATTGCCAAATCTAGCTTTTAATTTGCAATAAAAATAAAAATTAAAACTGCTATATTTTTACTTTATTTAAATTAATCACATTAAACACTTCTATTAGAAAAATAGTATAGGATAATATACGAGAACACCAAATATATATTATTTATAATTTTATATTTATAATGCATTCTCCTATGTTATATTGGATATAAAAGGCTTTTTGTAACCAAGCTGTTTTGATTTTAAAGCTAAATTAGCATAGTTAATTTGAAATGTTATAACCATTTACACTGAAGATAGTTAAACAACAAATTTTAAAAATACAAATACCGTTATCAAATTTCCAATACTAGTTTGTTCTCTTTTTCAAATAAAGAATTTTGTGTAAAATCGATTATATACAATCCCATTTCACACTAGCTTATCGAAGACGCATCTACGTTGCTCACATGAAATACAGTAATTTTATATGACAGCTGTAAAAACAGTTTACATCTTTTTATATTGTGCACGTATATAATTGAAAAGTCAATATATCTGCAGCAATGCACGCCCATGAAATTTTACGTTTAAATGAAATTTAATCCAATCAGCATCTAAAACTTTGCGTTTTAATAGTAAACTATGCATTTTTGCTTAAATAGCAAATTAATCAAACACACTCGAATAAGCATTGCATGGCCACTGACTTTAACTAAAAAATGCACCACAGGCTTTGAAAGATTTAATGTATTCTACAATTGCTTAAAATAACACGATTGCTTACAACATTTCTGCATCATTCTTCTAGACTTTGTAACAATAAAAGTGATGACATTCATCCAATAGAATTTGAAATAACATATTTACATATTATACTACGCAAAAGGCAAAGAAAAGAGTAAAATTTAAAGATCGATTTGCAAACTGCAATAACTGGGTGTGAAATTAATGCGTATCAATTTATGCGGAATACATAAAATGACTTCTTCTATATGACGGAGAGATCGTGCACAAATCTTACTGCTACAGATAATATTCTTTGAAATTCTTTCTAATAGTCAAACTGCCAGTTAGGAAGATGCACGTCTGCTACTTTCACAACAAATTTTACAGATAGATTATTCTAATAATAAGTTTTGATTGTTTTTTGAAAAATAAAATAACGCCTTTCCCGTTTAAACGCTTTAGATTTAAATACAATAGGTAAACTGGTGCAAAATATAATCGAAAAAGTTAACTAATAAGTATTCAACGACTATTGTCGTATTTGAATTTATCAAACAAAAAATGTATATTTATTAATATGATGTGAACGTTACTTTAATCCTTTATTATGTAAAATAAATATTAAATTTAAATCAATTAATAATATTTAATTTTAAGTAAAACGCTTATTTCCTGTACGGAATATATTAAATTTAAATTAATAAGTATTTTACTAGTAACTTACTTTAAATGCTAAAGTAAGTTATTTATCTGTTTATTTATAACTGTTTATTATTGTTTATCTGTTCATTTATTTGTTTTTATTTATTTGTTTCCGGCCTTATCTCTCGTCTCAACATAGAAGCAGGGCCAAATACATACTAATGACGTATTTTATCTTATGACATTTTATAATCTAGTATATTGTTCTAATACAAATCATATTGTTTATTATCCATTCATAAAAATTTTCCGCTAATGATTTTAAATTTATTTTTTATAATACTTTGATGATTTGTGTTTTTTGTTTGATTTTATTTTTATTATTTATAAATAATACATAATAAATTTATTATTTATTATTAAATTGGTTATTTATTAATAATAAACAATAATTATTTGTAATAATTATTATTTATAGTATTTTGTGGTTTATTGTTAATTTATTCTAATGAACAAGTCTGAGGAATAATTTATTTTGTAATTTTCTGACAGATTAATTAAAACTAGCTGATGTATTATAATTGCTTGTATCTACAAGCAATTAACGTTAACTCATCATTACGTATTGAACACCTTTTAAACTATAAGGTATTTAAACATTAATTTAAATACAAAATGAAAATTGTATTTAAATACAAAATAATTGATAGTCATATGAATTTATTCATATAATTCATTCATTTTTAACGATTCATTGTCTTATGATAAAAACAAGATTTTCAATTAAAATTTAAAAGCTGTTATATCTTTTAAATATTTGAATTTTTACTAAGAATGGATTGAGCTTTTACTGTTTATTTAAGCACATTATGTTATTTAAGAGTTTGTAAGGTCCACAGTGTCTTCGAATATTATTTGACAAATACACCATTCAAGTATGTAATTTGCCAAGATGAAAATTTTATAATTTGACAAAACCCTGATTCGTCGTTTAACAGAAATTGATTTAGTCTAATATTTTTAAATAATCTGAAATTGGATTGATACTGATGATTGTTTATAATATTTTAAATAGGCAAAAATCACTAGTTTTCATATCATCTAAAGCGACAGATAAGCATTAAAAATAATTTGGCACAATTTTATAAATTGTGTTAAAATCTAATTTATGTTCAATTTAATACTATATTAACTCTAGCACATGCTTTATACAGGTATATCGAAATATTTGCAAAATATTAAATTATCAAATGCTTTAGTCGATGATTCATTAAATCGATTAATATATACACTCAGAAATATTGTTTTAATTATCAGAAATAATAATGCTTTAGTGAAAATATAGTGATTTATTTAGTTACATTTTTTAGTTAAAATTTAGTCAATCGGTAAATGTGCTGAATTGTACCAAGTCTTTTACAAAGAGCAAAGTTTACTTCATAATTTGTTATTTTTATTCAAAATCTACTATTATATTTCTATTTTTTTCTATTTTGTATGTTTTACAATTAATGAAATTAATTTACTAATTAAAGGGTTCCTCAAATGGCCCAACGTCTGCTTTGCCAAATCAAAACAAACAAATATATAAGTATAATATTGTTATTAACATAACAATAATATATTTAAAAGCCGTAAAGTACAACCAGGCGCACAATTTTATGCTTACAATTAAACATTCAATGTTTATATTTTAATTTGAGCATTACTTATTCGTCTTTGTCGTAGAAAGTAATCAGATTTTAAAAACTATAAATCTGTCTCAATAAATAGCTAACGATGAATTAATAATATATTATTTATAATCAGATTCAAAATTTAAATTGGAATTAACAAATTTTAATTTAAATTTAACATCTTCTGGATTTATTTATATTTCGGAACGATAAGTTTTGAATATATGATGAAATTAAAAAATATTCCGTGCAAGGAATACAATTAAAGAGTATACACTCTTGAATTGGTAAACGTATGATCGAATTAATATATACCAATGATTATCTATTTTATTAAAGCTATTTATTTATAAAAATTATTTATTTTGATTTGTAAAATAAAACGTTCCAGTTTAAAAGATTATAATTACTCGCATTCAATATGTGTATATGTTGGTATTCAAACATATATCGTTGGTATTCAAATATACCAACCATATAAAACATTTATATATCAAAATATTTAATTTAATAGCGCACGACAAGTTATAAATCATCACGCCAGTATATTAATAAAGTATAGATAAGTGAATATGATACTGAAATTGTTATTTAAAGAATGATGTAGGAACGATCAGGTATAATAATTGAAAGTCAACAAAATTTCTGAAATTGTGTCAAATTTCTGGAGATGCTAATAGTTACTAGCCAAATATCAAAATAATGACTTTGAGATATTATCTAATTAAATTTAAATTCTCGTTTATAAAATACAAATTTTATTACAAGAACTAGTGCTTATTCGTTACAAAAGTAATTATTTTACTTTAAACGGATAAATTCAAATTAAATGGTGAATTATAAGATTAAAACTTGACTTATTTCTTGTTAAAATATTTGTTAAATGTATCAAATCTATTACCTTATTTATAACTTATTAACTTAATAACCTATTAACTTATTTATAGTCACCTATATAATGTTAAGGTAACAATTTATATATTTTTTCAAAAGTAATTATTAGTTCATATTTTTAATATTAATTTTATTTATTATTTATTCCCTTTTATAATTACAAATATTTTTATAGAAGGATACTTATTCATTATTTATAGCAGGATTAACGAAATAACAAATTTATCATTATATTATTCCACTATATGCTGCTATCTGAAAATAAACAATTTAATTGTTTTTTATTTTACATTTAATTTTTCCAAAACAAACAATTTACGGTGATTAAATAGTTTTCTTTTATATTTCGCAAACTTCTGCCAACGAAATATAAAAATTCCCAAACCTATTTCCTATTTAGTTGATATTATTCAAAAAAATATTTAAAGAATTAATCATTACCAGTTATTATTAAAATCTTATATTATTTCTTCAATAAGATAGTGGTTGTGTTGATTCAAAATCATAACCGATATACTGGAAGCCGTTGAGCATAACAAAATAGGTAATGATGTCGTATCAATTATTAATAAAATTCTTTCACTTATTTTGCAATCAGATAAAATCTGATATTTGAATAATAAAATTGTTTACGTTAATTTATTGTTAACATTTACTTATACCAATACACACTTTTGATTATATGGATTTATAACAACGTAAGAGAAAAATACATTGCGCTTTGGTTTGAATTTTTTGGTGTTACTGTGTTGAAGTTTGTAAGATGTCAAAAATACCAGATAGAACACTATCACCCCTAATAAAACTTTATCTTTCCATACTAACACGTAACACTTCATGTCATTGATAAATAACTGATAACTTCTAATATAATAATAAATAAAAGAATGTACGTATTAGATATAAAAACAATGTAATATTTGATACAATTTTGCGGTAATAAGTAAGACGTCCATAAAAATGGATTAATTTGTATTCAAGATATTTTATTTCAACAATTTAGAAAACAATAAAAAATTAGTATATATTATTAATAATGGATTATTAATAGATACTAATAATTAAATAGTTATCCAAGTATATTATTAAATAATAATATAATTATACATTTGTTTATAAACTCTTACATTTACGAATAAATATTTATTTAACACCTGATCCTTATTTATGATACGTTGTTTTCTGATACGATCATCATTTTTGATATATTGCGTTAATACAAATGCTTCATATAAGTTATTTTAGTAGCTTGAGAATTACTCTTTAAAGAAGGAATAAAAATTTAAATATAAATATAAAAATTAAATATTTAGTTATAGGTAGCATGCAAACGCTACCTGTGACTAATTTGCGCATGTAGAAGAGACACATAACGCATAACGCTTACTGTAAATCTCAAAATTCAATTGTATAGTGAAGTCACGTGAAATTAGCATTTCTCATTAAATGAGTTTTACTTTTAAAAATATGGTAATAAATGTCTAAAGTCTTCTTTAGAAAAAATACCATTTGCTTAATAATAACAAAACTCACAAGTACGGCAATTTTATCATATGGAAAACGAGATTTTTATATTTAAGTGTCTGGTTTTTTTTTTGAAAAATGCGTCAAATAAAAATTTTCATTTTGACACAAGCCAGCTGGAAATAGGTCTACATGCTGACACTTTAAGTCAGTAATTAATATCAAATTACAAATGCTTTATCCGCTGCATTCATGTAATGACGGCTTTTCGATTGATATTTTGCATTATTAGATAGGAAAATAGATTTTATCAATTCCACGTTTTTAAACGTTCCTTCTAGTGGTGGGTTGTTTTGATTTTTCAATATTCATACACAGCAATGAAATCTTAAGTCATCATCAAGATTTATCGCTTGAACGATGCATAAAACAGCACAAGCATTTTGATTTGCTGTTACTTTTTAAGATCGTGATTTTATTATACAAAAAAATAAGCATTTTTCAGATGAGCTTTTTGAACGAATTATATATATATAATGTGACGAAGACGACCTTACTTACATTTGATTGTTTATTTTCAGTTCTCTACACAATATGCATGTTAGAATAGAACATTTCACTCTTACTCTCAAAATTCACATAATGATGTTTTATATATATAGTATTAGACACCAGTACCACAGCACTTCACATCTGCTAAATCCGTCATTTTGATATTTTCTCTCATGCATAATTCAGACTATATTTTTAGTGTGCAATAGAAAATTGGATTTGTATAATATTATTATTACTTTTAAGTAAAATCTGCACGAAAAGATATATAGAAACTAATGACATGGCAACAATGTTTGAGGAGAGTGGGCGGCATTGCGTTTATATGTAAATTCTATATACTATCATGTTATGAATATTTTTTAATGTATACACTCACCTGAGACTAGTCATCTTGTACCTGTACTTTGCGACGGTATATTTTCAACATTAAATCGCAACGTGAAACGCTTTTTTATTTTTTGTTGCATTGTAATCAGATGCAAACGGTAATCAGCGCATTTTGTTATATATGAAAATCATAGTAGTTTCAACAAAAAAGATAATGGAATTCTGCTATTGGGTGAGCTGATAATGCTATGTGAATTGTTAGCATAAAATTTAATGAAACCTAATATTTAGGTCATTGTGTTTGTTAGAAAAACTAAAGTAAATTGGCTGATCGTGTTCATTTTTTTTGATGAAATTTAGGGCGTGTCTGTTTTTCTTCAATTCATTTACTAGTAATTGAAAATGTTGTTATCCAAGAAGGAAATTTAATCTGTTTAATTATAAGTGGCGCTACTAAAATAGATGAAAATTTATGATGCTGTCACATTTTAGATTAGCCTTAACAATGACAGTTGTTAAATGATAAATATAAAAAGACTGCGAATATTTATCAATTGAATGAGTTATAAGTCAAATTTTTAACTTCAGATTTTTAACATTTACATTTTCAGCCATCATTACGATCGTTGTGTAACCATGCCCAGTCTTGGATTTGGTTTAAATATTAATGACCACCAATCATCATTATTCTAACATACATGCCATATTATTTATTAATATACTGTATTTATAATGTGTTCACAA
This sequence comes from Pomphorhynchus laevis, assembly GCA_012934845.2. Taxonomy (NCBI): domain Eukaryota; kingdom Metazoa; phylum Acanthocephala; class Palaeacanthocephala; order Echinorhynchida; family Pomphorhynchidae; genus Pomphorhynchus; species Pomphorhynchus laevis. The sequence goes on from WNNJ02003201.1 coordinate 23,916, forward strand.
AAATACTTAAAGATTAGGATATTTACATTTTTAAATTTATGTATTGTACTATATATATGTTGTACACTACAACTTATGTATAGGTTGTAGTGTGCTTTTGATAAAGGACAGTAGTCCAAAACATGTAAAAATCAATAGTGCAGATTATTCATGTTTTTAATTATTATTGCGATATATATAATATATACATGAATAATCACTATGTTTTCCGTATGAAGAGGCCTAAACACCAGGCAGCATTCTATATATCCTCAGCAGACCAATAAATAGAACGGAATTATTCTCGCAATATTCAAAGTCTCTACGTATAACCAATTATCCAATGTGCGTCGACAAACCTTAACAACGGCATACGTGTTTCGCTCTAACGAAGCTCATTAGTACCGTGACTCTAATAATCATCCATATGTACCTTTGCACACACTTAAACAGTGTTCAAAGCTCGAAAAGCACAACTACCCTTAATCTGAATCATCAGAGGGAATTTAGCATAAGCTCAGTGCATGGCAGTGACTATTAAAGTTTAACCATGCATCAGGCACTAAATTTTTTAGAAAAGGAATTTATTAAATTTGTTCTTGGCCCCGCTGCTATGTTGGGTAGAGGAGTTAGAGACTACACATATAATATAATTATACAATAAACAAAACATAATAAGGCTAAATCAAAATTTAATAATTAAATAATAAAATTAATAATTGTTAAAGGATTTTTATAATTTAAATCAAGTTAATATAAAAAATTGAAATTTAAAATAAAAGTAATTTTATGAATTGACTAATATATATAACAAACATTGTATCAGAATAAGAATTAGAGGTCATTAGGAGGAACTGCTATGCTATCATGTTTCAGACCCTAACTCCTCTACCCAACATAGCAGCGGGGCCAAATACGTGTTAAGGGCGTATTTCCTCTGATAAAACTATCTAGTATCTTATTCTAATACAAAGTATATTATTTATTATCCATCCATAAAAATTTGTCACTTAAGAGTTTAAATTTATTCTTTATATTATTGTGTTGATTTATATATTTTACTATTTTCTGCTTGATGTTATTTTTATAGTAACCTAGTTTAAAATATGTATCTATTAAATTATTTAAATGATTTTGAAGAAAGCCAATATCATTACATATTGTTGCAATTCTTAAAATTTCATTATTTAATGTATTATATTTTATATTATATGGTATGCATGAATGCTCATGCAAAAATATGTTTCTTGTAAATTTAAATATGTCATCTTTACGATATAAATTAATAGTAGTTTTAGTTAATGTTAATTTAATGTTCATATCTAGATATACACCTTCTTTATCATTAATATTGGTTTTGTTAAGAATAAGGCTTTCTGGATAAATGTGCTCACTAATTGAATAAAAATTATTAGAATTAAATACACATATATCATCAATGTATCGAAACATATATTTCATATATTTATATTGTTTAGATTTAGTTTTTACACAGTTATGAACATATTCATATTCAATAAAGCATAAAAATACGTAAGCTAATAATTGGGTTACTATTACTTTCTTTTGGATCACCTCTATTTGCCTAGATATAGATGTCTATTTAAACTTCTATTTATTAATATTTTGATTTATCAAAATATTCAAAACTTCTTTATTGCATCTGGATCAAATGAAAGAAGAAATTATTTTTGATATTTCGCCAACTACTGTTAGCATCTTCAGAAAATTATCTGAAGATTTTCTAAAGATGCTAACAGTATTTAAAACTTATATTGATTAATATTATCCATATATTTATATTTGTTTGAGGGTTTAACTTTTGTGAGATAGTCATTATAGTTATTTTAAGAAATGTATGTATATTTCCGAATATAAGATTAATTAATTTTTCTAGCCATTGAATCTAAATTTGTATAAAGCTTATTAAAAAATGTTATATTTTAAAAATTTATTCCTTTGGTGTGCTCTAAAATTTCCTTTGTAGAATTTATACTTTAATAGTGTTTTGTACTAGTATTAATTTCGATTACCTTACAATATTTTTTGATGTGTGCTTTAATTACTTCAAGTATTTTATTTATATAGACAGAAAGTGGTTTTAATGTACATTTAAAACCTATGTTTTAATGGATTTTTATGTAATTTTGGATTCTAATATAATATAGGCATAGTTTTATTATCTGATTCAACCTTTATACCCTTTTTATCTAAAAATTCTTTTGTAGAATTAACACTGAAATATTGTTTTGTACTAGTATTAATTTCGATTACCTTACAATATTTTTTTGAAGAGTGCTTAAATTACTTTGAGTATTTTATTCATATAAACCGAAAGCGGTTTTAATGTACATTCAAACGCACTACGTATTAACCTAAGTTTTATTGGCTTTTTCTGTAATTTTGGTTTGAATTTCAATATAACATAGGTATAATTTTTTTATCTAATTTAATCTTTATATCTTTTTTTATTCATGGAACAATGACTTGTAATAGTTGTTTCTAAAACATTTAAATCATTATAATTTAACTTTATATCTAGTTTATTTTAAAAGTAGTTTTTACGTTACTAAGTTACAGCAAAACACTTGAATAACTTAATAGACGAAAATTACACCGATTTCTTCACAATTACACCTGACTGATTTTAACCCACTGACATCTTACTGATTTTAACAATACGATGTCATTTGCATCTTATATTGATTTTTTCATTTGAATTTTAACTACATCAACACTAAACACGAATCGAATAATTTACGCGTGTATAAAATTCGTCAAGTTATAAGTGAAAAACTTCAGTAGAAATAGTAAATTTGCACTCCTATGATAAATGGCTTTCTGAACGCTAAGGTATAATTGTCAATGTGTAGGACAGTGTACACGCCATTCTGTTAATTGTTGACTTTTTATGGAGCCATGTCACTTGTAATTAATTCTTTATTAGAATCCACTGCAAGCATTTTAATTGGTCACATTTAAAATTTATTTTAATATACAAGAAGTAATCAGCACAAACAGTTGAAATATTCATTTTAAGCAGTGATGAATTGAAAAGATTTACAAATACAGCAAATAGACCACTAAGCAAGTTATCGCATTTCTTTATAAATTAATGATTACATGAGATAATTTTCAAAACAAATTGTTTGTGTTGATTAGATTTTGGAATAGCGGAAAATTATTATTTTTTTTCAAATTGAAATAATTTATTGCACGTGAGTTTTGATTGCTTTATATGTATTCACATTAGTACCATCTATGACGAAAGAATTCATCTTTTATTTTTGCGAACTAAATGCATAAGTTTGTAAACTTTTAAATTCCCGCTGCTAAGTTGGGTCTATGAATAAGGGCAGAAATCAGATAACATAGCAGTTCTTCCTAATGACTTTTAATCCTTATTCTTACACATCGTTTGTTATTTATTATACAATTCATAAAAATTTATTTTATTTTATATTTCAATTTTAAATTTTGACTTGATATAAATATAAATTGTATAAAATCTTATATTATTTATTATTTATCTTTATTTTTGATTTATATATCGTATAAAATACGTAGACCTCAGTTATCTGATATGATTTGTTCTATTGACGAGTTATTATTGACCTGTTGACTTTGTTTTCCTAGTAATATAGCATTTCTCATAAATACTGAAACTATGGATTATTGGTTACGACATAATTTTTCTGCTAATTTTCACGCAAGTTTGATATTTCTTTTTTCTTATAATGAAGAATTATAAATCAACAAAATATAATTAAAATATTAAATTTAAAATATATAAATTAAAAAATATTATTAAAAGTAAATTTAAACAATTGAGCTAAAGGATTTTATGGATGGATAATGAACAATGTGTTTAATATTACAATAAGGTACACTAAATAATCAAATTCCATCTGAATAAATACGTCATTAGCGCGTATGTACCCCTCTGATATGTTGGGTAAACTGATAACATATCAGTTCTTCCTAATGACCTCTATTTCTTAGACGAATAAATTGTCTTTTATATTTATAATTAAATTCATAAAAATTGGCTTTTATTTTTAATTTCAATTTTAAATTTTGACTTGATATAAATGTAAATTCTATAAAATCATATATAATTATTTATTATTTATCTTTACTTTTGTTTATATATCGTATAAAATACGAATATTCAGTTATCTTATTTGATTCGTCATGATTTGCCATAGCCATAGAGATTTTTTGATTTTTGCTAAGTCACTTACAATATGTTAAATACTATATATTATATATGCAGCAGTATTTTTCTGAATTATTTAGAAAAAAAATATTTTTATATATTTAATTCATAACGTGAAAGTATTCATTGTGAAGAAATAATGCTGAAATAGAAAAAAGGTTCTTTATTTATCGAACATAGTCCAAATGGATTCAGTAAAATCTAATACAACATATATCCTTAAAGTATATATTTTAAAGTAAATTATATGTTTGAAGAGATAATCACGATTGTTGTATTTTAAATTTAAAATTTCTTATTATTTTTGCTACAAATTATAATTTATTTAAATTTACATTTACTTGCTTCACATTGCTTTAACAACATTACATGCTATATCCGTTCGATATTAATTATATGCGTTTAAATGAAAAACACTTTAGATGATATGTATATTAACAAGACATCATCAACATTACCAAAAATCACTAGATGTCTAATTAGATTTGTTGTCTATATAAAAAGTGGTTTAGAGTGAATTATAATGGATTATTTGATTAGTCGACATTGTAGATCGCTTTGAACTATTACATTTGGAAGGCTGAATTCAATATTTTATATTAAATATTATATTATTCAATATTATCTATTAAATATTACATTAAATATATTATATTATATGATATTATAATATCGCGGAATATTATATTAAATATTATATTATTAAATACTAAATATTACATTAAATATATTATATGATATTATAATATTTTATTAGAAACTTAATATTTTGGTTTCTGTTTGAACAAGTTAGACAATATGCATGATTTTTGTAGTATATCTTATCGAAAAATATATTACAAAAGTAGATCCGAACATTAATAAAACTAAGCATCTTTGCGATGCTCCATCGTAATGGTAACGGTTTTCGCTTTAGAATTGTCTTGCTGGAGCTACTTGTTCCGGGTACTCGACCATCACAATGCAGAATTTGCTGGTAGTCACTACAACGTAGGATATTGCAAGTTTAAGTTTCCGATCTTTGTAGTGAAGCACCACAGAAGCTTGTGGAATATAAAAATAAATTTGTTTTGTTGATCGTGCTCCAAAGTTCCAAAAACGTAAGTATATAATAATAATTTGTGATTATAAGCGTTTCACAGTCGTTAATCAGTTTCTACTTGTGGCCAACAATTAGCTTGTAACTCAATCCCACTTACCAAGCAAATTATTCCATTGGTTTACGGTAATTCAAATGGAATTAGTTTTTAAACAAAATTTTGCTGACAATGGATCAAGAAAATACATCAAATTCAGGAAAAAGTCATAGTTTAAATTCAACAGAAAATTGGAGCAGTTAAAAATTTTTATAACTTGATTGAAATTAGGTAATTGGTGCCAATAAACGAGAAAAAAATATTATTTGCGAGATCGATAATGCCGCTTATAGTTGAGCAGAAAACGTAATAACTACTATGTTCTATGCAATTTATAGATACTTATCGGATATCCTTCTCTTCTAAAATATATGCATTATTTTAATTAAAAAATATTTTAATAAGAATACTAACTACTCTTATAAAATGTTGTTACTGAAGTATGTAAAATACAATTAAATGTTTTTATATCAAACATATTGTGATCTCTTTGAATTTTATAAAATTATTGCGTATTTAAGTTATAATCATTTATGATTATTGCCGAGTCGTTTATTAAAGCTGTTTTTATATTATTTTAAAGTGCAGATTATCTATTTTCAACAAAATAGATAACAATAACATATAATAATTATAATTTAAAAATAAACCTGATCAATTTTATTTGATCAGTTTCCTTGGCTTGAAAACTCTCGTTAGTGTCTAAATGCCAAATAAAATAAACACACATATCTTATTATAAATTCCAAAACAGAGATTAATTTTATTTACACTCTGAGTACGTATTAAATTTCAGCTGTGCTAAATCGGATGCATTGCTTTCATCATATCTCTAAGTACAAATACATATTTAAGTTATTCAGTGCACATCTCATATGCATTTATATTCTAACTCAGTCGACGGAATTTGTCAATTCAAATCAGTTATTTGATCAGTTTATTAATAACTAAATATTGACTAGATATATAATCCGAAAAGTTAACGTTTCGATTTCGTGCTAATAATCGAGATTATTCCCGAAAATTAGACAAAACAAAATTAAAAGACCAAGCTTAACATATCAAGATTTAACGGATCCTAACATAGTTTTACTTGATGTTGCTGATAAATGTTCCGTATCTCGTTTTACTGAAAAAAGCAGTAAATACTAACTTGTATTCTTATTCCGGCTAGAGTCATTCTATTTTATCAAAATTAATCATTCGATAAACATGTTATGTATTTGTAGTCGTGAGCAACTAAGTCACTTCTGTCAGTACGTCTAACAGCTTTCAGCTCAACTAATATAGGATATGTTCAAGCAAGATTATTGATGAGAAAGTACTCTTTGCTAAACTTTATATCGAGGCTCAAAAACTAGATTATAAAAGCATATGAAATACACGGATAATAATCATTTAATTTCAGCTACAAACCAGAAATTATATATCCCGAGAGCCTATATGGTAACTGTCTTGTAATGAAAATATAGCATCCAAACTTACAAAAATACATACATGAAATATATGTGGGGTTATATCAACCCCAAACATTGTATTTAACGTAATACAATGCGATGATATATAACAAAATAAATTTATAATAATTTATTGCTAGAAATAAAATAAAAAAAATTATTAAAATAAACATAATTTTTAAATAATAGTGGGATTGAAATGCAAAATTATTCAATTTAAATGTATAATTAGTAGAAACATACATTAGGCTCGGATATTTTAAAGGTGGAATTAAATAAAATATAAAATACATAGATTATCAACTGATGATAAAAATAAATAAAAAGTGGAAGGAAGATTTTTACGGATGGATAGCAAATAATATACTTTGTATAAAAATATTAATTTATTTTAAATTTTATAAATTTGAAGTAACGGATAAAGTGAATTAAACGGTTTTATTTCCAAAATAAAAACAAAAATAATGAATAAATAAATAATACAAATAAACAATAATACATACAGCACAAACACAATTTGATTAAGTACTCAATAAAATCTGATGACGTCAAATTTCGTGAATAAACGGCAGATATTATGTTGCTATTATGCTTGAAAAAACTTTGGTAATAACTGAAGATGATAGCAGGAACTAACGAAATATATTAACATTTTTGGAATACAGCGTTATAGTACTCACTTCATTATACCTATAAATTCAAAAAATTATAAATTTATAAATTTAAAAATTATGTTTTAAAATTATTAATTTTTTATTTATTTATACTACAGAACATAAATCATCAGTTAATTTAATTATAGTGTATATCGTCTAACGATGTTTTTCTCGAGGGCAGATAAAACCAATCAGATCAGATAACTGAATCTTCGTATATTAAATTATTTATAAATTAAACAATGATGAATAAAAATAAAATAATTTAATTATAATAAATAATTATAAATAATTTAATAATTTTATTACAGATTAAATATAACTTATATCAAGTTAAAATTTAAAATTAAAATTTAAAATAAAAGCCAACTTTTATAAATTGACTAATAGATAACATATTATATATTAGAATAAGGATTAGAAGTCATCAGGAGTAACTGATATGTTATCAAGTTTTGGCCCTTATTCCTCGACTCAACATAACAATGGGGCCTAATATACGCGCTAATGACGTATTTACTCTGATTAAATTTAATTATTTAGTGTACCTTATTCTAATACAAAGTATTTTATTTATTATCCATAAAAATCTTCCTCTTGAGAGTTTAAATTTATTTTAAATAATACTTTGATTTTATTTTTACTGTAACATAGTTTAGAATATGTATATATTAGTTTATTTTAATGATTTTGAAGAAAGCCAATATCATTACGTATTATGGCAATTCTTAAAATTTTATTATTTAATGTATTATGTTTAATATTATAAGGTATACATGAATGCTCATGCAAAAATATGTTTCTTGTAAATTTAAATATGTCATCTTTACGATATGAATTAATAGTAGTTTTAGTTAATGTTAATTTAATGTTCATATCTAGATATATACCTTCTGATGTGTTCATATTATTACCATAATGACGTGTTTAAATTATCATATGTTAATTGACATGATTGCATGACTATTCGACAAGAAGCGAACACTATTTTTAACGAAATAGGTAAAGATATGCTTTATTGTGTCCAACTTTGTCAATGCTACACTGAGCGATATAACTAAAAATTGATTATATGGCTGTTTTCTTGGTCAAATATTTGATTTTATAGTAAATACTTTTATTATTTTATAGTTTGAAACTAAGCATGATTAAACTTTCATAAGCATTTTAATGTGAATATAATTTCGAACAACACAGAGTCAGTTAAATGTTTATGGAAGTATTTTTATTTTCTGAAGTAGTTTGAAAACGATTCGTAACAAACACAACATACAAGGCAAATTGCAAAAATATTAACTAAGCCAGCAGTATTACCAAATTAGCGCAAACTGAACGCTAATATTGCGAGGTCATTGCAGCTATGTAAACAAATTAAAGTTCTGTTCAAAACTTCAATGATAATAATAAAATTTGTATGAAGATTCAGATAACTTTCAGCTACTTTAAGCTTATATTTTTATAATAAAATGTATAATTTCAGCTAACTGCTTAGATTTTAAAGAAAGATAACAATCCTTACTCTCGACGCGTTGTCTTCTATAAAGGCCAAATACAATTAACTACATAATCTGAATCTTAATTTGCTATAGTAACCTGATATTGAAATTAAATCTAATGTCTAGTGAGTGAAATAGTGCATTAAACTGAATATATTTATATTGGTCTCCACAACTACTAACGAAATTGAATGTCAAATGTTAGCAAAGATCTTTGTATTTCAGCATGATTTGACGTTGACCGGCAGGCAAATGCTGTGGACGGATTATGTTTCATCAGATAACTGTATATTGCAAATGCTACACTGCATTCATGAAATGCATTTATTCAATTGAACAAATAGAAAATATTAAACAAACAAGATATAAACAATGATTGTATTTTTCTGTAAAATAGGTATGAATAAGTTCACTTGCATAAATTATAGGTCATAAATGTGCGTATAAACCTTTAAAAGTTAAAGGTTTATTTTTTTAATAAACCATATTATGTATACTGCACTATTTATCGAAACGATTTCTAATTAAACAACAATCGAACCTTACAAGTCATTCGAAATTGGTAAAGAATATGTAAAAAATTTAAATAGTGAATACAAATACAGTTTGATGAATTGGGCTTTTTATTGAAGACAAGTTAAATTAAGCAAAATAGAACCTATAAGTATACACGATTTACGCGATGTTAGGTACGGGAAATAATACTCATGTATAAAACCTATCTAGCCTATCTCGCGATTCCTGTACCATTACCATGCTGCTCAAGCCATTAGAAATTGATGAAAGAGCCGCTTCATTCTTCCATGCAAGCTTTGAATGGTGATCTTCAAATCAGATCAACTAACTGAGTCAAAGAATTTTATACTATCTATAAATTAAAATTAATGATGAATAAAAATTTAATTAAATCTCAAAACAGAGTGAGACCAATCCGCGTGAAATACGTTGTTATCATTGAAGCCAGACGCGAAAGAACGGTAGCAAGTACCATTATATCATCACAATGACTCATCAGTGCCAGATACCTCCCAATGCGGGATACAAAGGAGTACTGGCAGACGGCACACGAGTCATGTGTATGAAGTACCAGAAAGACCTCTGGTACTTCGGTACCTCTGGTACTTCTGGTACAAACGGTAGCAAGTACCGTTTCATCATCACAATGACTCATCAGTGCCAGATCCCTCCCACTGCTGGATACAGATGAGGACTCGTGTGCCGTCTGCCAGTCCTCCTCTGTATCCAGCAGTGGGAGGGATCTGGCACTTATGAGTCATTTTGTTGACAAAACGGTACTTGCTACCGTTCTCTCGCGTCTGGATTCAATTATAACAAATAATTAAACAATTAAAAATAATAAATAATTTTATATGGCATTTTATATAATTTATTTGAACTTAAAATTTAAAATTGAAATTAAAAATACATTTTTTTTGATTGACTAATAAATAATATACGATGTATCATAATAAGGATTAAAGGGAGGAACTGATATGTTATCAGGTTTCGGTCTCTATTCCTCAAACTAGGCAGCGGGGCCAAATACATGCAAATGACAGATTTTCTTAAATTCCCTCTAAAAAAGTACATTTTTCTAATCTATAACCGCAGCCTAAATCAGCTGGAAACTTTGGAAATCTGATATAGAGTGTTACTTATTTTTTATTAGTTATTTTCAGCGCGCTTTTACGTTTTCAGATTTTATCTTACTTCTCTTATAGGATTATAAAAATCTCATTTTCTTCGTTGAAGAATTATTGTATAGTTGCTAATTTGATTGTCATAATTTTCTTCTTCGTTACTGAATAACTAAATTATGATGTTTTTTCAAGTTGTAAATAGTATACCTTTGGGTATACCGAGGGTATACACAAAGGTATATATATTATATGCCGAGGTCAGATATATATATATATATATATATATATATATATATATATATATATATATATAGAAAGAATTGATCCACTCAATCTCGGTTTCTTACAGTCAAGCATCCGAAAGTTTGATCCTCTGGTTGTTTATGATGGTCTGCATTGCAAATTGTTGGATTTAAGAGCTAACGCCACCAACAATTTAAGCTAGATGTCGGAAATGCATTTTCACAATGTCACAGAGGCAGCCGAAACGGCGTGTGATAGTTCATCTTACTGACGATGGCTGCCGGCTATCACATGACCGTCTAGGAGTGACGAGAGTTTGCAGACTGAAGAATATGCTCGATTCGAACACTTACTTAAATATACGGAAAGAATTGCTATTCGCAATCTCGAGCAATACCGATTCAAACGAAACTCTTATGATTATATATATATATATATATATATATATATATATATATATATATATATATATATATATATATATATAACTATTTATTTATTTATCTGCCCACGGCATAGTATACCGAGGGCAGATAAAACCAATCAGATCAGATAACTGAATCTTCGTATATTAAATTATTTATAAATTAAACAATGATGAATAAAAATAAAATAATTTAATTATAATAAATAATTATAAATAATTTAATAATTTTATTACAGATTAAATATAACTTATATCAAGTTAAAATTTAAAATTAAAATTTAAAATAAAAGCCAACTTTTATAAATTGACTAATAGATAACATATTATATATTAGAATAAGGATTAGAAGTCATCAGGAGTAACTGATATGTTATCAAGTTTTGGCCCTTATTCCTCGACTCAACATAACAATGGGGCCTAATATACGCGCTAATGACGTATTTACTCTGATTAAATTTAATTATTTAGTGTACCTTATTCTAATACAAAGTATTTTATTTATTATCCATAAAAATCTTCCTCTTGAGAGTTTAAATTTATTTTAAATAATACTTTGATGATTTACATGTTTTACTATTTCTTGTTTGATTTTATTTTTACTGTAACATAGTTTAGAATATGTATATATTAGTTTATTTTAATGATTTTGAAGAAAGCCAATATCATTACGTATTATGGCAATTCTTAAAATTTTATTATTTAATGTATTATGTTTAATATTATAAGGTATACATGAATGCTCATGCAAAAATATGTTTCTTGTAAATTTAAATATGTCATCTTTACGATATGAATTAATAGTAGTTTTAGTTAATGTTAATTTAATGTTCATATCTAGATATATACCTTCTGATGTGTTCATATTATTACCATAATGACGTGTTTAAAATATTATATGTTAATTGACATGATTGCATGACTATTCGACAAGAAGCGAACACTATTTTTAACGAAATAGGTAAAGATATGCTTTATTGTGTCCAACTTTGTCAATGCTACACTGAGCGATATAACTAAAAATTGATTATATGGCTGTTTTCTTGGTCAAATATTTGATTTTATAGTAAATACTTTTATTATTTTATAGTTTGAAACTAAGTATGATTAAACTTTCATAAGCATTTTAATGTGAATATAATTTCGAACAACACAGAGTCAGTTAAATGTTTATGGAAGTATTTTTATTTTCTGAGGTAGTTTGAAAACGATTTGTAACAAACACAACATACAACGCAAATTGCAAAAATATTATAAATAAATAAAGACTTTCTTAACTACACAAAAAAAAGAGAAAAAGAAACATGCAATAAACCAGATCAGACACAACAATAGAAAGTCAGTAGCTCTTCAGTCTTCTAACTCTTTTCTTCTTCTATGGCCTCAGGTCCAGGGGGATCTGAGCCCCCAACCGATCCAACACGCCGCCTTCCGACTGAACCACCCGGGGTCTTTCACCCCCCGAAGAATCCAATCGGCGCGGACTATGCTTGGTAAACGAGAGACGAGGAGCTTAAGAAACCTTAGCCTTTGCTCTGGGGGACGTCCTCTTGAGAAGAAGACAAGTCCCGAGATAGCCCAGGTACCCCAAAGGCGCACCTGGGTTTTCCCTTTCAATGACAGATGCTGAGCCCGTTTCAGAGCCCACCTAGCTTTCTTCAGGATACGTTTAAGTCTATCCAGGTCAGCTTTCGCCGACCAGTTCACCGTAACGGTGAACCCCTGGTATTTTACTCGACTTGTGAAGGTGGGGAGTGGTTCAAAGGCAAATATGGTAGAGAGTGCAGAGAGTGCTAATCTCTTAAGTTTTTTCTTTGTTGCGGTGGTGCCATGAAAGACAACCGCCTGCGATTTGGCGGAGTTTAAAATAAGATTGGATATGGGTAAAAGGTCTTTTAATCTTAAAAAGAAGCGGCTGATGTCAGAGACTACGTCTTTGCACCTGTGTCCAGAGAACAGGGCTGTGGTGTCATCAGCATACACCACCAGACGTTGTTCGCGTTTAAATATTTTAAATAGATTAATGGAGGCAGCAAGATATAAGATAGGAGAAAGAGGTGAACCTTGAGGCACACCCGTAATAGGATAGAACTGACGCGCATCAGGGTCGTCTTCATAATAAAACCGCTTGGTGTACAGCAGGATCTCCACCCTGTTCACAATTCTCGCAGGCAACCCGAGGGACCGTAGAGAAGAGATCACAAAAGGAATGGAGATACGATCAAATGCAGCAGAAAAGTCAAGGAAAATATCCACAACTAGGCGATGGCTATTCTCCCGACAAAACTGTTCCACCTCACCTACTGCTGAATGGACCGAGCGACCTTTGACGAACCCATGAAAACCTGGAGGGATCAAATTACGCCTACTTAAATGGTCGCGGATTTTACGCGCAAGCGCTTTTTCGTAAATAGACACGAGGGAATTTTGAATCGAAATGGGACGCAGGTCTTTAGGACATGAGCAGGATTTTTTCTTAGGAATAAAAACACGCTTACTAATATTGATGCCTGCTACATCGGATGGAGAGGCTAAAAGCATTGTGACGGCCACCTCTCTTCTCTGATCAGCTGTCAAAAGCTGACAGACCCGAGAAGAAAGTGGAACGACGGATTTGGAGGTGCCCGGGAGTGGACCCCAGGAGTTAAGAATATCCGTAACAGATATATCCCTACTCCTGAAGTTACACCAAGGCGGGATTGGTTGAGGTGATTGAGTGGCTCCATAGTTGTGTAGGGTTAGTGACTCCTCCAAAACGTTTTCAAGGCCTACATTCCCTATCCAACCCAATGCTCTATCCTTCCAGCAAACAAACTTCTCCTTCTTGAAAATCTTCCAAAAGGAAGACTGAGAAGGATTAAGGCGAGCAATACTCGTCCTATCCCTACTCAGCTGGAACCTGTATCTAGTGCTCCAGTATTCATTCGAGAGGGCCTGTTTGGCGGAAGCAGAGAGATTAGGGAGGTTCAGTAATTTTGCTAGGACCTTGAGTTTCGTCGGAGTGGGATTGTATATACGACCTTTATAGGTAGACGATAGAATCGCGGTAGCTTGCGAAAAGAGGTAGGTATTAAATTTGGTCAACTCTGATTTCCTATTCGGGGAAAGAGTCGGATAGCCGCCTGAAAGAAGGCTACTCTGATCGGATCAAAGTGAAACCTCCTTCGAAGCAATGTATCTTCCTCAATTCTCCAACGAATTAGGTCATGAGAGGTGGACAATTGTTGGCGCGACTGCTCCGTACAGAGAGGTTTAAGCAACCACCTTGAGTGAAGCAGTAAAATGTCGAGGATTGAATTTGTTGATGTGCAATGAAAGGTGGGGGACGGTGGTTTGTGAATAAGATAACCGTTCCTAGCTCTGCGAAGTGATGCGTTGATCCAACGACCAGTTCTGTCGTTGAAGTCTCCAAGTATCATGTCATAGCCGCTATCAATAATACCATCCAGGAGGTCGCGGTTCTTGTGAATCTCCCCTGGCCGGATGTAGACATTGGCTAGACTGAGGCGTTTACCGTTCTTACAGAGTGAAATAACTAAACAAGACAGGGCTGGACAAGAATAGTTTAGTAGGAGGGAAGACCTTAAGGAGCATTTAACTAGGGTTAAAAGACCTTGAGATGAAGAGGAGTGAGGCAGGGTTATGTACGGAGTGTAGTGGGAACAGATATGCTTTGGGATAAATCGAGTAATGTCCTGGGGAAGACGAATAGACCGAGTCTTCTGAAGGACTATAACATCTGCATCTCTACCGGATAAAAGTCTAAGGGCAGAAGCACCTCCCGAGTTCCACTGAATGACATTCAGTGAAAAAGGCTCACGAGTACTCTGCATTGTGATGGATTAGTTGGAAGGGGGATTGCCTACCTAGACAGAGCTAGGTGCAGGAAGGTTACCCTTCCTGCCACTAGCCCCATCCGGGGTCGGTACTTGCCCCTGGGCAGCATCTTCATTTCCCCTATGCTGTTTGCCACTCAGCATTTTACCGATCTTGAGTGGGGGGACAGTATGGGCCGAAGCCCCAATCTTCTTTGATTCCGGTAATACTTTAGAAGCCGGTACGGAGGGATTGGGCCCTACCGAACCCAGGGCCATCAGGATTAGATTCTGTAGCTTTCTATATGAAACTTCATTTTTCACGTCGATGAGTTTTATAATGTCCGCATCATCCATCCGATGAGAGGATGCTTGTGAAAAGGAGGCAGGAGTCTTAGATGGCTTCTGGAAACGATTCCTATAATCTTTGAAAATTCCACATTTCCTGCCCCAGGCAGGATGGCACCCCCGCAGTTAGAACAGGACGGGGCGGCTACACAACGTACGTCGGACAGTAAGGCGGGGCAATTAGCGGAACCGCATACCCCACAGGTAGGTGTCCCACTGCAGCTGGAGGACCAATGCCCCCATTTGTGACACCGACTGCAGTGGGGGAAAGTGAATTCATCACTTTCAATTAACTGAAACCTGAGATTGAGACCCATAAACGGGTTGTAATTTGACTTGTCAAGTGTTTCTGCCCTATCTATAGCGGCGGAGCAAAATCCGACGGGGATAGGTACCCCGTGCTTTCCTTTCAATAGTCTAAAATTACTGACCTTAAAAGATGCGCAGAGATTTTCGAGGTCTCTATCGTCAACCCAACAGGGGAGGTTCGTTACTGTCAAGGTGGATAGGATAGGTTTCTCAGTAAGTTCACCAAAATTAGACAAATACGATCTGAAAAACCCAGTATACTCCTTTGCCATGTCCGCCGTTGCAAAGGAGATTTTGATTTCGGAATGAAGAAACTTCACGTTATTGAATATTATCCTCGAGGGATAATTTGCACAAAAATGCTTTAGAAATTTTTCGAATAGATTATGTCGTTGTAACGGAAGTTTAGGCTTAATAATTATAAGATTCTTTTGTTTTGGTATGGGTGGAAGCATCTCCCCATTACCAGAAAAAGTAGAAACGTTACTGACCTTCGTGTTGTGTTGAATTCCATCTAGATAAGCTTGTTCTAGTCCTTCTTTAACAGGAATTCCGACAAAATTCGTTGAATTGCACATCATAGAGTTCTTTTGAAGCTCCGCACTTACTTTTTTCGACATCTTTCAAATGACGATATTACGAGCAAAAACAGCAAAAATATTAACTAAGCCAGCAGTATTACCAAATTAGCGCAAACTGAACGCTAATATTGCAAGGTCATTGCAGCTATGTAAACAAATTAGAAAAAATTGTAGAAAAATTTACCATCGGTGCTTCAAACAACTTACAAAATCAAGCTAATATGGAACGGAACTCAGGTATTTCCAATGTAACATCGAATTTTCAAGCCAAAGAAAACAAGGTTAGTCCTATTTCGTCTAATTTTTTAATCTCAAGCACAGATGGAGAACTCCCTCCTGTGCCTAAAGTGGTGAATCTGGTAATAATCAGACTTCTTCAACCATTTGAAAGGAAGAATCTTTTCAATATTTTTCTGAGAGAGTTTACAAGCTCTTATAAGAAGAGAATTCTATTTAATTCGATAAAATATTTAGATTCCGAAATCAGGGTTTCTTTCAGCTGTCCAGATCTGGCAGCATCGTACCTAGAATTTTTCGAAACACACTTAAAAGAATTTGGGTCAACTACTTACAGGCCTATTCAGGCGACTTTGAAAATTAATAATTTTCCGCCATTCGCAACGGAGGAAGATATCATTGCTCTCACATCTGAGTTCAAAATTCATAATATTCGCCCAATCCTGGGCAAGAAAGGCCAGGCTATACCAATAGCATTCTGTTCTACCGCAGTCGATCAGGCGGAATGTCTGGCTAAAAGCAAATGTAACCCCTTTCTGGGGTACAATCTTTCTTTCAATATCGTAGATGCTGATGACTTAACATACCCCCATTGCAATGGGTGCCACCTCTGGGGGCACTGGTCCTCGAACTGTACTAGGCCCCATACGTGTGGGGTTTGCAGCTCTTCCGAAGTCCATGAGGGGAAATGTTCTCTCCCCCCTCTGTGTTCCAATTGTGGTGGTCAGCACCCGGCCTGGTCTAGAAGATGTCCTATCTTCAAAGAATACAAATTAAGGCATTGTGGGGCACCGGTCAAACCGGCCCACTTTGCCGCTGCCAGCTTATCCAATTCAAACGGTTATGGTATGTCGGACACCGACATTTTCAAAATTGTTGACGCAAGACTACAGACATATAAAGACGAGATTCGAGCCTTAATGAACCATCTGATAGCGAAATTCGAGGAGTCCCGTTCTCCTCCATCGACGATTCTTACCTCTTCAAAGAGAGCCCCCCGTTCTAAGAAGAGATCATCTTCTAAACAAAAGTTGGCTTCCTTGAAGTTGGCAAAGAAAGATGATATATGCTGGGAGTTGTTGGCCTCAGAGGGAGATGAAGATAATGCCGGTGGGCAAGTGTCTTCTCCTGGTAGGGCTGGGAGTGAGAAGGGCAACTTTCTCTCTCCTAGTTTCTGCTAGGAGGTAGGCATCCCACTCCAGCTGTCGTAACACAATGCAAAGTAGTCAAGAGCCTTTTTCACTGAATATACTTCAGTGGAATTCGGGAGGTGCTTCTGCTCTTAGCCTTCTATCTGGTAGAGATGCGGATGTTATAGTCCTTCAGGAGACGCGGTCTATCCGTATCCCCCAGGACATTACTCGATTTATCCCCAAGCATATTTACACCCACTTCACTCCGTACATAACCCCTCCTCACGCCTCTTCATCTCAAGGTCTCTTAACCCTAGTTAAATGCTCCTTAAGATCATCCCTTCTTTTAAACTATTCTTGTCCAGCCCTGTCTTGTTTAGCTGTTTCACTTTGTAAGAATGGTAAACGTATCAGCATAGCCAATATCTATATTAGGCCAGGGGAAATTCACAAGAACCGTGATCTCCTGGACCGTATCTTGGGTAGTGGCTATGACATGTTACTCGGTGACTTCAACGACAGAACTGGTCGTTGGATTAATGCAGCACTCCGCAGAGCCAGGAACGATTACCTTATTCACAAACCACCGTCCCCAACTTTTCATTGCTCAACAACTAATTCTCTCCTCGACATATTACTGCTTCATAAGATGTGGTTGTTGAAACCCATCTGCACTGAGCAGTCGCGCCAAAAACAGACCATCTCTCATGACCTAATTCGTTGGCGGATAGAGGAAGATACGTTGCTTAGAAGGAGGTTTCACTTTGATCCCATCAGAGTGGCTTTCTTTCAGGCGGCTATCCAACTCTTCCCCAGAATTGGTAATGAGAATTTGACCGAATTTAATTCCTTCCTCTCCTCGCAAGCTACCGCGTTTCTTTCGACTACCTATAAAGGTCATATTTACAATCCCACTCCAACAAAACTCAAGGTTTTGGCTAAAATGCTACGTCTTCCCAATGTCTCTGTTTCCGCCAGGCAGGCCATCTCGAATGAATACTGGAGCACTAGATATAGGTTCCAGCTGAGCAGGGATAAGGCGAACATCGCTCACCTTAACCCTTCTCAGTCTTCCTTCTGGAAGATATTCAAGAAGGAGAAGTTTGTCTGTTGGAAGGATAGAGCTTTGGGTTGGATTGGTAGTATAGGCCTTGATAATGTTTTGAAGGAGTCACTATCCCTACATAATTATGGAGCCACTCAATCTCCCCAACCAATCCCGCCTTGGGGTGACTTCAGAAGCAGGGACTTATCTGTTACAGATATCCTGAACTCCTGGGGGCCACTTCCGGGCACCTCTAAATCCGTCGCTCCACTATCTTCTCGAGTCTGTCAGCTTTTGACAGCCGATCAAAGAAGAGAAGTGGCCGTCACAATGCTTTTAGCCTCACCATCCGATGTAGCCGGCATCAATATTAGTCGTAGAATTTTCTTACCAAAGCATAGTCCGGTTTCATGTCCCAAAGATCTGCGTCCCATTTCGATTCAAAACTCCCTCATCTCCATCTACGAAAAAGCGCTTGCGCGTAGAATCCGCGACCATTTAAGTAGGCGTAATTTGATCCCACCGAGTTTTCACGGGTTTGTCAAGGGACGCTCGGTTCATTCAGCAATAGGTGAAGTGCATCAGTTTTGTAGGGATAATAGCCATCAACTAGCTGTGGCTGTTTTCCTTGACTTTTCTGCTGCATTTGACCGCATTTCCATTCCCTTTGTTATCTCCTCTCTCAGGTCACTCGGGTTGCCTGCGAGAATTGTTAACAGGGTGGAGATATTACTGTTTACCAAGAGGTTCTACTATGAAGACGACCCTGATGCGTGTCAGTTCTACCCTATTACAGGTGTGCCCCAAGGATCCCCACTTTCTCCTATCTTATTTCTTGCTGCCTCCATTGTACTATTCAAGAATTTTAAACGTGATCAACATCTAGTGGTATACGCTGATGATACCACGGCCCTGTTCTCTGGACGCAGGTGCAAAGATGTCGCTTCGGACATCAGCCGTTTCTTTTTAAGATTAACAGACCAGCTGACCCTATCCAATCTTATTTTAAATTCATCCAAATCGCAGGTAGTTGTCTTTCATGGCACCCCTGCGACAAAGAAAAAATTAAAGAGACTAGCACTCTCAGCTCTATCTTCTATATTGACTAATCAACCACTCCCTACCTTCACAAGTCGAGTAAAATACCTGGGGTTCACTGTTACGGTGAACTGGTCGGCGAAAGCTGACCTGGATAGACTTAAACGTATCCTGAAGAAAGCTAGGTGGGCCCTGAAACGGGCTCAGCATCTGTCGTTGAATGGGAAAACCCAAGTGCGCCTCTGGGGTACTTGGGCTATCTCGGGATTAGTCTTCTTTTCGAGAGGACGTCCTCCAGAGCAAAGACTAAGGTTTCTCAAGCTCCTCATCTCGCGATTACCGCGCATAGTCCGCCTAGATTGGATTCTTCGGGGGGTGATAGACCCCGGGTGGTTCAGTCGAAGAGCGGCGTGTTGGATTAGCTGGAGGGCTCAGATCCCGCTGGACCTGAGGCCGTGACATCATTATGAAGACTAAATGCTATTATGAGTTGTCTTATTTGAACTGCATTTTTTTTTCTCTCTTTTCGTTATTTTTTAGTGGTTGTTAGTTATTTAAGAAATTCCTTATCTTATCTTA
>WNNJ02003202.1:0-142501 GCA_012934845.2 Pomphorhynchus laevis
TTTTTATATAAATAATAATTCATTTATGATTTGTCATGTTTTACAATTCTAGCGTCTGGCTACAAACGCCCTGCATGGACATTGATACTACTCGAGCCATCATTCTCGACAAACGGCATCTGTATGTGTGTATTATCTCGGCGTAATTCTGTGGTCCTTGCAAAGCATGCATTGATGCTACCTTTTTTAACACAGTGTTAGCCGCGTTTCCCAATCCACCCGTTGTTGACATAACAAATGGATGAAAATGAGCCCGCTCAATTCTGTTTATGCGTTCTTTGTATTTGCCATTCTTCCTTTCCTCGTGATATACAAAGGGATTTGACATGTGACTCGTTGCAGACGATGGAGCAAAACTATTAAAAATGCAGATGTCCAGAAAGGATCGCTCCGTCACATGTCCGAATAGGCCGTTACACACTATGTCTGCCTTGCATTACGATCCCTAGTCGTCGATGTTGCTTCAAATGACGTGGTATCGGGTACATTCTGTAATATTGGTTCTTGGATTACCCTTCGACATACTTTTTGAATTTGATTCGCAAGTTCACTCTTAATGCTATTGTGGCGTACAAATGTCATTCCTCCAGTTCTGCAAGACAGTATATGTGCGACTTCATTGCTTTTACCGCATTCACACCTTCCATGATTCGAGGTTTGCCAGTCATAACGAGCTACCAGAGCATCGTGAAACTCGCGAGTATTAAGAAACAAATCTTTAGCTCCGTGATTACTGCTGAGCCACGCCGAAGCTCAATTTTGCTCGCGTTTTCAAAAATTGTAAATAGATCTCTGGGTGATAATTCTATTATACTTTGCCTGTATCGTACTGTCTCTCTCTTGTTACATTCTTTGATTTCTTTGTATATTTGCTTCTGCTGGGTTTCCAAGTCATCACCTATTAGACCTTTCATTGCGGGATTACAAATCTTGACCGAGTTTTCATACTCTGAACCGCACGTTCTTAATTGGTTTATGATTCCCAGCCATCCAAAACGATTTGGAAGTGATATCATCATCTCAGCTTCGGTGTCCTCGACTATGTATCCGAGCATTTCACTAATACATCATTGAACAGTTTAGAGTTGGATAGATTTAACCACGCTCGTTGCATAGAGCACGTGCGTTTAATATACGATAATTTGGGTTGTATCGCCTTTGTTAGAAGTATATAGCTAGCGAAAACATCCTAAGTGCTAACGCTTTGTAGTTTATCCAAAGTATTCTTCTATTTCTTAACTAAATCTGAATATTTGTTGTGCACAAAAATATAATCTCCAATTAAGCTCCTTAGATATTTGACCCCATCCTTCCTCATAGCTACTCCTTGTTGAGTTAAAGCAACTGCAGCATTTTCAACTAAATCATTCTGAGCTAATAGTGTACACTTCCGGGGATTGACGAAGTATCCAAAGGATGGACAACATCTCTGTAGCTAATTCCATATTTTTTCCAATTCTGCTATTGTGCCGACGCATCCCCCGTCATCAGCATACCAAACGTGTTTCGCACCCGGCGCCACTTTCTTTAAACGGTTGATCAGAGGAATGGACGCCAGGGCAAAAGCTGCCATTGACAGAGGATCACCCTGCGTAAAGCCTTCGGCGGAGTGTAGTACCGTACCATTCACGACCAGATCGGATGTGCCTCCATATGTGTTATGTAGGATTTTATTCAAGGATGGACAAATCAGGAGTATACATGAGTCTGGTGTCTTTTCAAATGCCTCTCGCATTGTGTGAACCGCCACTTCCGTTCCACATCGCTGACCCGCACAAAGTTGAAAATTGTTACAAACTGAAGTGATATCTTTGGATACGTGGTTCAGTACTACTCGTCCAATGATTCTTCGTAATGTTTCTCCAATTCCAACTGGCCTCACTCCTGGGTTCTTATCAAGAGGTACGAGGCGGCTGACTGTGTATGCATCTAATCGTATCGGATCAATTGTGTCCATCGCTATTTTGATTGTAAATTCGCATATTTGGATAGCCAACTTGCTAGATGCGTTTCCATGATGTGTCAGAAAGTTTTTTCAGCCATCAGCATCGACTCCAGACGGACCAGCAGATCCCGTTGTAATCCTCGCTGCATGGATAATGTCAGCTGGAGTCAGGTCACTGAATCTTATGCCATAGTGTTCAACCCTGCCTTCTACATCGCCTTGTAGTACGAATTCTTCATTAACAGGTTCAGGTGTAGGATGAAGATCTTTAAGAATTGATAACACGGTTTGGTTGTCTATAATACTGTCTAAATCAAGAACACCTCGATTTTCTTTTGTATCTAGTGTCCGTGAAGCTTTACCTATCTTGCAATTTCGAACCAAGTTAATAATCCTCTTTATTTCGCATTTGGTTCTTCGACATCCTGATTTCATTGAGTGATATTTTATTTTTTGTGAATATTCCGCTTCAGCCATGAGTTTTAGCAGATCATTATTTCTCCAAAGTGTGATTCTTCGCGCCAACGTTTTTCTTATAAAACTTGTCTTGCGACTTGGAATGCGTTGTAGAATTAGCTGGCACATTACCGTCGCCTGTTTTAGAGGATCGTGGTCAGTTCACTTGTCGGTATTAAAGTGCGTGAAGCATTCAGTTAACATATCGATAAATTCCTTACTATCATTACAAATTGGTAGATCCATTAAATTTGGTATCCAATGTTTTACATTATTGAATAATGTGTCGATTATATTTGCGGAATTCTGGTGACTTAATGGTATAAAATTATGTCCGATAGCTTGTGATCGGTTTCTTGTGTCGATTTGGTATATTAGTATTTTTTGAGATAAAGCTGCATCTACATCTGTGGTGGCAACGATTGAGTCATTTCGAGTTGTGGGTTATTCTTCGCGCTAATTAATTAAAATTATTATTTTAATATTTTTTTTATTATTTTATTAATTATCGAAGACATGACCTAAAATATTGGATATTATAATTTTATCGTAAAAAATATGTGTTGAGATTTGCGTCTGAATTGTCAAATGATATTCTTTCATAGCCTTATTGATCTATAATAGCATTAACGTAACGTAAATGTATGATATCAAAAGTATAATTTGATCAAACTCAATTGAAAGTCATCTATAAATTAATAAATAAAATTTTCTTCTATTGTCGAAATAGAAGACTCTGAAAGTTTGTGATTTTACTATTGAAATTTTCAAATACAAGAAGATTGATGCAAGTCACTGTCATAGACCTTGAATTTGGTATATTTCAATTTCACTTAATAATTATATATTCTATATAATTATATATAATTATAATATATTATATATATTAACATATTATATATAAAATAATATCTATCATATATTTTCAGTTATCTAATTTTTATCTTTTAAAGTTTTCAACTTTAAAAAATCTTGTCTGGTGTCTGGATATTTTTAACCAATTATTATGTAATTTTTCCAGTTAAATTCGAAAATCTTTTTGGTTTGTCTCAATCAGGACTAGAAGCGTAAATAAATTTACGCTCCTTTGCGGACTATGCGTGTTGATAAACATGAGTGTATAGTTTTAGACTCCAGTAATAGTCCGCCATCATCACATCGTCCCAACATGTTTGGTAACGAGTTTCAATCTCCTTGATGTCCTAATGGAATCGTTCACCTTGTTCGTCACTGACATCTTCAAATTTTTCAGGAAATCGATCGAGATGACTGAATAAAAAATGCATTTTGATGCTTATATTTGCGCCAATATCATGATATCTTGATATCAAGTTGGCAACAATGTATTTGTCACTCTTGTGTTTCTCGAGAAAATTCTGCACTACATCTACAAAGGCTAGTCGAGATAATGCTACTTTTTCACTCATATTTTTTACAAATTCGATGTATTTCAGTAGGTTACGAATCTGTAGTCCGTCAAAAAACCCTGCTTTAAGTTTTTCAATCGTCAAATGTGGAAAAACGCTACAAATATACTTAAAGCATTCGCCGTTTTTATCAATAGATTTGACGAATTGCTTCATCAATTCCAGTTTGATGTGTAAAAAAGGAAAATAATCTTCTGTCGCTCAACTAAACGTTGTTATAATATATTGGCAGCTCTACAAGGAACCATAGTTGTTCGTGATGGCCAGTCGTTCTGAATATAGTGGTTTGCTCGGTCAATACTGTACCGCATGCATAAAAAACATGGGTATTTTGTGTAAACAGATTGCTTTCATAGTAAACGATTCACCATTTTCAAGTCGACGCAAATGGCCCGATTATGATCGTGATATTGTAACGTCTCTAAAACCAACTTAATGTCTCCATTTTGTTTCTTTTAAAGTTGTTGAGTAGCCGACAAGGACAGGTCCGTGCAAATTTTTATTGTGTAACAATACACATTTTAAACTGCCCTTAGAGCTATCAATGAAAAGACGCCAACCCTCGCGTTTGTATTGTTCAATTCCAAATTTAGGAAGAAGACCGCTTATATCGAGACAATAAACCAACTCTTTTTCCTTAGTGAAGAATTAAAATGTTCATGGCAACTTCGAAAAAAGGTTACACGAACATGGTTCTCTAAAGGATTCTTCTCTTACTGTCGGGAAGTCAGCAGCTCTGCAGAATTCTTGGAGAGGTTAAGTCACTACTATATCATTCAACTTTATCTGGAAGAACAACTTAGGTGTTGTTTCAACTGAAAATTCTTCATATTTATCAACATGTTTAAGTGAGAAATCTTCGTCGCTTGAGGATAAACTTAGCTGAGACAAGACATTGAAGTTAGGAACAGGTAGATCTTCGCTATGTGGAACCGATCTCATTGCTGATGCAAGATTAGGATATATAAGCGTTTGGTGGTTGTTCCGGTTAATATTTTTTAAATTTCGAGCACAAAAATAGCAGTGGTTACCATGATTTTGAATCCCCGCCAAACCATCGGTATAGCATACCTCATACTTTTTCTAGTCCATTTAGTCTATTGTCGCAAATGTTTTGTACATTGTTTGACGATACTATGTGGCGCCCAATGTTTATCCTGATCTCTCAGCTTGACCCCAAAATATGTCAAATATGCTCTTTCAACAAACTCAGTTATGTTCAATATGTTTCTAACTAATGTAAATTCTCTACAAACATAGCAATACACGTTTGGAAAATTAACACAACCTCTGCTTGATGTAATCTGGCTCATTGTCAAGAATAAAACAAAATTGAAATACGATAAAGGACCAAATGTTGTTCATACAAGAATGTTCAATAAATAAAAGATTGACCTTTAGGTTAATTAAGGTTATTTTTAGATTCAGGGGACCAATTTCATATAAAAAATGATTTTAATTTCTAAGCTTCAAAATTACTGTTCACTAGTGTTTTCTTTGCTAGTTTTCTCATATGTTTTAACCGAACGATTTTTAATAATTATTAATAATTATTAGTAATTAATTAATAATTCATATCCTTTAAGTTTTTATTTTATTGCATAACAGTTTTCTGTTTGTTTTAGTGCTGCTATAACAGATCGTTTGAATTCGCTTTTGGAGCCAAATGGTAAATTACTCATTTCCGAACGTGGTCAACTGGACGATGGTAGTTCATACGTGATATCTCCTCATTCCAATTTTAGGTATTTTATTTATTTGATATTGCTTGTAAATGTTTTTTCTTTGCTAGAATATTTTTCATTATGGATCCTAGTTTCGGAGATATATCTGCAGCACTTAGGAACAGAATGGTGGAAATATACTATGTAATCAAAACATTGTTTTTGTTTTATTTTGATTTCAAATTCAATAGGATAAAGAACAATTTCTAAGAAATGTAGAATTATCGGAATGCAGCGTCAATGATGATGAGGTATTGAAATGCAAAATATACGCAAATTGTATAATAGCTTTTTAGATGAGTATCGAAGCTATTTATTTGCATGAAAAAACGTTTACGAGTCAATTGTTGTGTTGGAATTCGTTGGCATTACTTAGACAATGCTGGTTTCTATTCGATAAATTGTAAGCTTTGCATATTTACTCTTAAACTGAGAGTTTAAGCGTAAACTCTCAGTTTTCTTACTCGTTTTATAAACATATTAACCATTCGTCTCTGATTTTACAAATTAATTTTTCGTTTCAGATCTTACAAATTAATACCAAAATATACGTTCGATCGTTTGATTGTGATTTTAATATTCAGAATCGACTACTCGTGGTTTTACTTGCACGCCTTTTAGTTAAAAAAGAGTGAAACTTTTGAGTTGAAAATTTAATTTCAAGAGATCATATGATAACATGCAAAAGTTGTAATATAATGTGTTTTCAATATTCAGTTTGTGTGATCGATCATTTGTTAAGATTTAATTAATGAATACTTTACAATTTTCTTTAATTTTTTCAACGATAAGTAATAAAGGGATCATAATAAAGAGACGCAGTAAGCGATTTGCTCAATCATTTAACATTAATATACAATCAAAATTGACAAATATTCTGTTTAAATTATTGCCCTACCGCTTTGCCCTACTCGCTCTTATATGATCGTGTTTCAAATCTTTGCAAATACAGAACACAGTGTAGTTATACAAGTTTGAATTAGTAATTATGACATTGTTATAATTGAAGACATTTTAAAGTATACTATAAATTTATACGAGTAATAATGTAATTATTTAAATATTATATTAATATAACATTATAATATTATAATTATATCTAATTAGAATATATGACTTTACATTTTTGCGTATTAATATACGAATTTTGTCTGATTCAATTATGCATTATCCTGCAATTTTATATTTCGTAATAGCATTTTGGGTAAATTTATAATATAAAACGTACGAGATAATTTAAGATTATTTATGAATTACATATTAAATATAATAATTATTGTGATAAATAATTTATCACTAATCTTAACGGTATTTATAACTTAAAGCATAAAATCCATATATTTTATAAAGCCTACGACATTTTACTGTCTTCAAGTATTTTATTAGTGAATAGTTTCTATAATGTGTGTTTAATGTGCTTCTATCTGATAATAATTATATTCTTAAAATATAAAATTATTTTAAGAATTCCGCAATGTTGTGCGAGTCTAATTTCAGCCTGCGAACGTTGTGACAATTCTGCTTTAAACAATCTGCTTGAAGTCGACAATTCCGTATTGCCTAATATTACAGGGCTTGAATGTGTCAAGGACAGATTACATTTAATCTTAAAGAGGAATCAGTACGAAGCTGACGAATTGCATCAGATTATGTTCTCTGATATATATATCGCAAATGTCAGAGATGAGGTCGCATTGAAAAGGTAGCTTGTCTCGCGAATTTATGTATATATTTTTTCTACTTGAACATAGATCGCTATTGGCTATACGCGCCTTTATTTATTTTCCTGATGTTAATTTTGTTGATGATGCCTTTAAATCTGACTGCGAAATAAATAGCGCGATATTTGTAATTTTTGAGAAATTTCTCGACGTAATTGACCACATATCATTATATCGGGTATGTTTGTGAAAGTGTTTTATAAAATATTTTACGTTTATTTAGTGTCTTGATATTATTCACGACCTAACATTTTTGTGCGACACTAAAGATTCCGAATTCTTGTTTTTCAAATTGCTGTGTATTATAAATCACAATGAAATAAAGGATATTATTATCAAGGAAAAGTAGGATTTAATGCCACTTTCGTGATTATAAAAAGTAAAATATTTTTTAGCGGTATCCACACAACATTCAACGGTATGCTTAATCTTAAATTAGTGGAAGATCTCGAATCATATTGGAATGTCACAGAAAAGTCTGTATGCTACAACCATAATGCATGGAGTAAGTGCTCGTGGAAAAGGTTAGAACGACTGCGTGCGGATATTATCTATCCGTCTGATGTTAATTCTCTTCGTATTTGTCAGTCGTTTTTCACTAAGATGAGATGTCTTGGAGAGAGTTCTATAGATGATATTCTTAGCAATGTCGACTGTAATGGATCATTTGACTCTATGATGATCACAGTCGCCTGTGTACATCAAATATGTATTGCGCAAGGAGTTCACTGTTTTTCACATACTTTACCTGGCTATCAAATTATAAATAGCCTTTTGTTCGATGAATCGGATCTTTTCTGTCGATATTTGTGTAATTGCAGTAGGCTAATAGAACACTATTTAAATACGATCGATCAATTTGCCTTTGATAATATCCCGTACAATGAACAATTATTAACCATTAAGGTAAACGGAATTTTTTAATGTTTGGCTTGAAACTTTTATTCTTTTACAAAATAAAGTATTTTTCTTTCTTAAACGGCTGTAACTATACAACAAAAAAGGAAGAAAATATATTAACTTTAAAGGAAACTTTTATAACTTATAACTTTTTAACTTTGAATTACGTGTCCCGTTAATTTTTTCTGCTGATGTTTCCTTAGTTTCTGACTCTAAATAGCCAACTCTAAAACCGTATTCATCGAATTTCAACTAATAATTATGTATAGTAATTAGTCATATAATAGTATATAATCATTACATTCCGAATATATTTAAATCTTTTGAATTAAAATGACTTAAAAATCTTTTCTGAATTCAAATTATTTAAATTAATTTAAACTTTCTAATTTGTTCGAATTAAAATGACTCAAATCGCTTCTGAGAAAATCAAACGAATCTGATTAAGGAATCTGTAAAGAAATCCTCTAAATCATCGACTAATAAAATTGTTCAACAACAAGTCTCCCTAGTTGATGCGATTGCATCAATTAGGGATACATCTGAAATGAGTTTATCTTCATATAATAAATAAACTTTGAAAAAGAGCAAAGAACGCATAATTTGTTACTCTTCAATTTATCTGTTTCAGATGATGATAATTACACAATTTGTTGTATTTTTAAAGCATTCAACTTACCGGTTACTGAAAAATTATTGCTCGTCGGTTACCAACTAATCGTTTGAATTCACCTGTCTGCCTCAAAATCCGCATGTCTGCTTAGTCCAAGGCAGGCAAGCGAATTCGAGTATAAGGATACATCCGTTATACATCCTGATTATACTTAAATACATCCTGATTCAATTCTAAGGATACATCCGTTGTACATCACAGCCTTTGAGAAACCTAATATCTCACCAACTGAGAGTGTTTTGCATTAAAATCTCAGGAAAGAGTGTCAAGCATGTTGTGCGAAATATCTGGATAATTTTCATACGTAATGGTAGAGTTCTCTAATTTCGAAGACAAAGTTTTATTTTCTTTAGTTTCATACAGAGTTTCTTAAATTTATTTTCAATATTTTGAGTAAATTCGAATTTATACTTTGATTAGTCGCGATTACATTTAATTTGATCTCCATAACAAATTATATAAAATGACGTCTACTCCAAAGATTTTTCTAAACTAATAATTAACATTTATAGTTTAACAATTTATTTGTAATTTAAAATACCAGAAGAGAATTATTGCTCACATTATTAATACCAAATTTTCTTTAGCACTAGTATTTTCCAGTGCTCATATATCTGTGATTTTGTTATGCAAATATTACAAATTCTGTATTTTTACTAAAATTCTACATTTTTATAATTCAAAATTCAAAGGTTTTAAGTATCCAAAAGACAGCAAAAATTGTGAATTATTTACATCTTCTTTTTGATTAATAAAGTTGAATATATTATGATTGCATATGAAAATTGTTTAAAATCTTTAATTTTAGCGTCAAAATTATCAATGTAATAGAAACAATTTCATAACACATTTTGTTAATCAGCCGATATTTCTGAACAATTTCAAAATTGCCTCTGACATTAACGATGTGCTGATAATGTGTCTTCGCCATTCTTGCCTTACCAAAAGACAATCACAAAGAAAGTTAAATGATGCAAGAGAGATGAGGTTAGAAAAATGATGATCGGTGCAATATTTTCTGTCAATTTAGCAATGAATATTCTACAACCTACAAACAGTATCTCAAGCAAGTTGGCGAGGTAATTCCTACGTTTCCCTTTGATCCATCTAAATACGCAAGCTTTGTCACTGCAAATATCAAATTAAAGGTATTATTTTAAATTATTTGCTTTTTTGCTACTCACTACGAATAGATAGTCATTGCGAATCTACTTTCTTTTAAATATTATATATAAATTGTATGTTTGACATGTTCACTAACATTAAAATCATAAAATCATATTTTTGTTCATTATTTATTTAGTATTATTATTTATTTTATTTTTATTATTTAGTAATCATTTAATTACTAAATCATATTTTTGTTTATTTCATCTATCTTCAAAGGCTAAAAGCACTTTTCAATGTGTATCCATGCCAATACATGCAAATCTGGTAGATTGTTTAAACACACTGCTGTATTTCGACTTGGATCAAACTCTTTTATAGAAAGTGTTCTTTAAAGTTGGCTAATAATCTTAAATGCGGCCCTTCAAGAGTTTTAGCAAGCGCAAGGCAAACTAATAATAAAACACCTAAAAATCTTTAGTTAATATAAATTATTTATTATTTATTAATGACAAATCATTAGTCTAAATTATTTGTTTATATTTTCCGATTTAAGATTGTAGATTGTGCTTTATTTCCTTTGTAAAATTTCTTTGTCAAGAAATTAATTTTTCTTTGATAAAAATTAATTTGTTTGATAATTAAAAAAAATTATTTAATATTTTAGATATGTTCGTAGTTTTTGAAAAATAAAAAATGCAGTAAACTTAACATTTTAGAATTATCTGCTAACTTTTTATAACTTATTTTTTTGCTTGAAAAGAAAATGTAAATTGGCAAGCGAAATTTAATTTTGATAAATTTCTAATTAAAACTATTTTTAATATATTTTTGTATTAAAATTATTGTTATTTTACCAACAACTTGAATTTCCCAACTTGTTGCAAAGTTTATATTTACTTTTTGCATTGTATGCGTATTTCTTTAACTATATACGTTTTTTGTTATTTCATTTTTTCCAGCTAAATTATTTATTTTTTATTTTGCGCTAGATTAAAAGAACATATGAAGAAATGAAATTTCGCCGTGATATAAGCGTTTTGGAGAATGGCACTTACCCAATCACAAATGATTACCATCCTTGGACAAATACTCAGAATGAATTTATTGACAATCTTACAGATCAGTTAAAAGTATATGAACGAAAATGTTACAATAGGGCAAGCAATGAAGAGGTATATCGCTACTTTTGAAGCTTTTAGCTATCAATTTTTTAATTTTAATTAGGTTTGGCACAAAACAAACAACTTTTAAACTAAATGTGTGTAGAATTGATACATTTTTATTTGAGGCAAAACGCTTTTCCATCGCTACTGTAAAAGCGATTATGTATAAACGTTTGATAATCATTTTGACATTTAATCGTTTGTAGCATGGTGGACTTAATCGTTTGTAGAATCATTCATAGTAGGTTAACAATTCATACTAAATTCTTAGTATAATTTTAGCTACTAAAAAGTAGTGATGAAGTTTATTTGACTCGGTCATTATTGAAGTTCTTCAATTTTTAAATTCGGGGAATATTAAAGTTAAATAATATGATATACTAAATATGTTAAATGATTATTGTAGCTGGATCAAAGAAAATTGAAATTTGTTTTGATATTTCGCTAACTTCTGTTAACGAAAACTTATGTTAGATGAAAAAACTGCTATATCTTGACCCGCTGCTATATCTGGTCAAGGAATAGGGGACGAAATTTGATAATGTAGCAGTTTCTCATGATGACTTCTAATCCTTATTCTAATCCGTCGTCTGTTCATTATTAGTAAATTCATAAAACTTTTTAAATTTCAATTTTAGATGTTAACTTGATATAAGTTATTTATAATTAAAGAATTATTGGAACTGGATCAAAAAAGGAATTTTTTATTAATATTTCGCTAACCTCTATTAGCATCTTCAGAAGATTACAAGTAATTTTTTGAAGATGCTTACAGAAGTTAGCAAAATATCAAATAAAACTCCTTACTTTGATCTTTTTTCTTTATAAAAAATGGATCAGTATTAACTATTTTAAATAGCGGTAACTGATAAATTTTAAAATTGTAATATATTAAAATATGGCATTAATTAGTTTAAAATATGTTGCCAGTATACATTTCAGTAAAATATTTCCTGATCAATTTCCTACAAAATTAGCATGTTGTAATTTCAATACAAATCAAAAAAATAATTAAAGCTTTATGATGGCGATTTTACTTTACGTCTAAATAGATAGCTTGTTTTATGTCCAGTACTATATCTTATTGTCACTGTTGATTATTCGTCATTGACTACTTATAATGTTCCTCATTGATTAACAAATGTACGAATCTCTGCTTGGAGTGCTTTATAAACATTAAAATTCAAACGTTTCTAACTTCTGACCAAGAATTTTCTTCTTAAGAATTTTCTATTTTTTCAAATTTTTAAATATTTTAATATTTTTTCAATTGTAACTAGAAATATAACACTTTGTTGAAATTGTTTAATTTAAAAATCTTTAATTTATAATAAAATTAATTTTATTAATTATTAATTAATTTTATTTATATTTAGAAATTATAATTTTATTTATGTTTATCTATTTTGAAATTTCATCAATTTCAAATGTGTGAAATTCCTATAAATTCAACAAATTCCGATTTTAATAAATTCAAAATTAAAGAGTTACACTTGTCAAATGTGATCTATTTATAACATGTTTCACAACACTGTTAGATTTTACTGATCAATTTCCTACGGTTTAACCGACATGCTGAGCCATACTAAAATGTGTTAATTGAAGATGTTTTGTCAATATATTGACGGAGTGAATCTGTAGAAATAATGTTCTTAGCTAATCGACATTCCAGATGATTTATCATGTACCATATAATGTGTTATAAAAGAATTAAATATAAGAATTTATATTCTGTTTACAAAATATGATGTGTTGCGTTTACGTTTTAGTATGCCGTCTTGGTTGAAAAATTGAAAAGATTTGCAAATACGATGCTCAACGATGCGAATGAAAGCTTTTCGTACGAATGGCAAAAGTCCATTATTAACTTTGTTTACGATATTCGCAAATCATTTATCGAATTCCCTGAAATCGTAGTTCCGTTTTCATGTGCAGTGGCATCGGTATATAATTTCTAATATTACTCTTTTTAACAATCATTTCTTAGCTTTTGCAATTCGTGCAATGTAATATATCTGAATCGAATTCGAAAAATATATCGCATCTTAAAAAGTTGAAACAATTGCTGAGCTTTCCTTTTGATTTATCAGTGATCACTGATGGTTTCTTTACTAATGATAAATATTTCGTAGAATGGATGCTAAAAGACGCTAGACTGTTTAGTGTCTGCTCTCAAATATATATTGAACTGCTCAAATTTGGACTTAACAACTTAATCAATGTCCATGATGGAACGATTGCTCTGCTTGATTTACTTTACAAACAATGGAATGATAATTCCACTATCAATAGCGGCGATTCAGTGAGTTACGTTTACAAACAAAGGTCATCAGTATTCCATTGTTTTCAATTCGACTTTTTAACGGTCAGTTTCTGTTCGCTCTGTAGTTGTCATATTTAATGTTTTTGTAAAGGCATATTCAGATATTGTAGATATCAAAACTAAATCGAACGACGAAGATTATTCTGATAGTGATGATAACAATGAATCAAATACCGAAACTCACGTTGATTCAATATCTATTTTAAAATTGTACAATTTGTCATTCAACTTGCTAGAACGTAGATGTACGACATTCGATTATAATGATCTGTTTAATCTGCAATTGCATTTGGGTGACCTTTTTGTCGGTAAGTAAAATCTTTGAATAATGATAATCTCTCGGTAATTTTCTGAAGATGCTAACAGTAGTTAGCGAAATATCAAAAATAATTTCCTCTATTCTTTGATCCAGCTCCAATAATTCTTTATCAATAATGGATTAATATCAACTATTTAAAATATCTCGTTATACTTAATTAACACGTACTTACTGAATGTACTCAATATACTGGTATATTGAGTACTCAATATAGTGGATCTTAGTGGTAATCCTTTACTGTTCGTCATAATTTTTAATTCCAATTTACATAAAATTCGAATTATGGATGATTGTTGATGATGTGGAATATAACCCTTTTATATTTAAATCAAATAAAATATGTTTAAATATTTTTAAATATTTTATTCTCATACACACGGTGCAATCGACATTGTGAGTTAGACTTGAAGGGCAAGAAAAGATCGAGAGTGGATGTGAGTTCAGATTCGAAAAGAAAGGCAAGATCGTGAGCAGAGGAATATGTTATTGTGGGACAGGATGTAGACGATTTGAGTAAGGCAGAGCGGAGAAGGGAGATGTCAAGATTTCTCTAAGGGCGACATATGATGGTAGGTGTGTGAGTAGGGGTGTGGTTGTAAGTGAGATCAAGGGTAACGAGAAAGTGATCGAATAGACCACTTTATATTTGAATAAAATAAAATAAATATAATAAAATAAATTCATATGGAATTCATAAGTTCTTTTTCATACAAAATGTTTCATTTTAATATTAATTTTATAATATTAATATCAATATTAATTTTGATTGGAATATTCTATAGTATAAATAGATTGGAATATTCAATAGTATAAATAATCGAAACCATGGTTTCGATTATTTATACTATTGTTATTCAAATTTTACTGAAATAAAAACTTTTTTTTCTTACTATTTTAATAACATTTGTAAATTTTTTTCATTTACTCACTGTTTTTGTTTAACGTCTTTACACAAATTTAAATCACTTTAACTACTCTACTTTAATTTATACTAAATTATATTTACTTCATCTTTTAATAAAGTAAATCATTTTGTAATTTAATATTTATTATTAAATATTATATATTTATTTATTCTAGTTTAATTAATATTATTTAATATTAATTAAATATTAATTAATATTAATTTAATTTCTATTTAGTTCTATTTAACTCTTCTGAATTATATTAATTTTAATTAGTATCTAAATGCTTTAGATTACAAGTTCCTAATTTTTATCGTTTTAGAATTCAGTATCTTTTATACTTCAATTTTTTCAATGTACCTTACGAGCTGATGTTACGATTATCCGTTTAATCGAACTTTATTGAACACAATTTTTTACTTTTTATAAAACATATCTATATTGGGTTGTATGTGCTGTTGGTCGAATAGCTGAGAGGCGATAAAATCTATTCAGAAGGTTTTATTAAAATAATTAATATCCTTCGAACATCAAGGCCGCTTTACATTTAAAGCTAAATTAAAATCACATTCTAACAAATTTATAAATTTTTATTTGAAAATGAATTTAATTATTATTAGATTTTTAATAATAAAAGATAAAAATGAAATAATATTTTACTTCTTGACATCCTTGATTATTGATCACAGGTGAGAATTATATTTCGAATTGTCTATGCAATACTTGAATGATTGTGTAAATTAACAATTAATGAGAATGAAAAATCCCAGTGTTGCTTAGATTAAGATCGTATAAAGATTAATAAATGATTTTATTGTGCTCACATACATTCAAATCTTGTAAATTTAACAAAATATTCTTCTGCGTTAGCTAAAAAACTAGCCTCAAGCTTTTAGGAATCAGCTATTTATTTTTAAAGTGATGTTACTTTGTATATTTTTAGAAAATTGTGAAAAATTTGACGAAGTTCTTTTATTGTATTTATACACGCGGAAAAGTTCAAATGATTTGGTAGGCAAACGTTACTGTTTCAATTGCAT
Organism: Pomphorhynchus laevis; assembly: GCA_012934845.2. Lineage (NCBI taxonomy): Eukaryota > Metazoa > Acanthocephala > Palaeacanthocephala > Echinorhynchida > Pomphorhynchidae > Pomphorhynchus > Pomphorhynchus laevis. The sequence continues at coordinate 15,707 of WNNJ02003202.1, forward strand.
TTTCGATGTGTTTAAACAAATAGTGTGATTGTAATTTCTACGCAAGTTCTAATGAAGCGCAAGTGGTTCGTTTGCTTCCCATACTGGATAAATTACGAAACGCAATATTACATCGGCTTCAAAACGGATTTGAAAATCATCCCGTTCTTATTCAGGTATTTTCATTTATTAGTTTTAATATTCAGTACTGGATCGTATAAATTTAGTAATGTAAATATTTTTATACTTAAAAAATCTAATTTTTTAAATTTATAAAAATATTTAATATATAATATACAATATAATATATTATACTAAAGTAGTAATGCAAGTAGAATGTTTGATCTATTAACTTACACTTAGCTAACTAGGATATTTGCTTAATAATATTTATATTAAAAATCCATTTCTTTCATCGTTTTAAATAATAAATAATTTATATATTCAGAGCGGAATATTGATGACATTTATTAAAACATTAAAATTTAAATTTTAATATCATTATTAATGGTGATTAAAGTTTAATATTAATATTAGTTAATATTAAATATTTATTTACTAAGGTAAATAAATAAAACATAAGTAAAATTAATAAATTAAATATTTATTTCCTAAATGTACAGGAACGAAAAAGTAAGCAAAAGATATCAATTTCAAATTTATTATTTGTGATATTTCGATATCGACTCAGGAAATTATTTAAATCCTCGTAGTTCACAAATTTATTTCTTTTCTCTCAACTGTCTTTTTTTCGGGATGATTTAACATGTTGTAACGTGTTGTAATGAAAGATTATAACGAAAGAAGAACTTAACTTGCAATTAAGTAATACTCGTAAGATTTTCAGTGAGTTATTGAAATTTAAATCAGTTTTGATAAAAAAGAACAAAAACGAAATGAATTAAAAATAAATAAATAAATTTTATTAAATAAAATAAATTTGCTTTAGAAAAGCAAATTATAAAACATTTTTTCCTTTGAGCATAAGTGACATAGCTTGGGGCTCGGATGTACAAATAAATTATAGTTTTGCTTCATATCGTTAATATCCTTATAGTTCACAGATAAAGTATGTTTTGGAATTTATAACGATGATAGCAGGATCAATCGAAATTTTGTTGAAAAATTTCTGGAATTTTGAATCGTTTCTATAACTTTACTAAAATAAATAATTTATTCACATTTTTTATTTATTAAATAATAAATATTATTATAAAGTAAATATATTTATTATTATATTTATAACCTTTTTATTTTTATGTAAATCTAATCTGTGAAATTTAGCTAAATAAGATAATCGATCGACTTCATACAACGTACATAAATCAGCCCTTAGCGAAATTTCTCTGTGGACTCGATATACTTACCGGAATAATACAAGTATGTTATCTTTTATTGTGGTAATTATTTTATTATTTCTAGAACGACTGGGAATTCAACGTACCTCGAGCGTTTTCCTTGCACGATGAACTTAAGGATTTGCTACAAATAACCATTGAATGGCGTCGTCTCGAAATTAGGTAATTATTAAGACATTCTGGGCAATTTTATTGACAACATAAAAACTATTTTTAAATTACTTATATTTTCTTAAAAATAAAATATTCAAACTTAATGATATTAAATTCATATCATTTATCTTTTTGATATTATCGGTAATATGATATAGAGGTTCATGATGCATTAAAATCTTTGCTATCTGACTCAATCATTTTATCTTTTATAAAAAATATTTTTATTGTGTTGTTTTTCTGATCGACTAATTAAGAAATGATAAAATCTGTTTGAATATAAATATAAGTTTTCAATAGTTGATACTGATCCATTTTTGATAAATAATTATTGGAGCTGGATCAAAGAAAGAAAGAAATTTTTATTTGATATTTCTCTAACTTCTGTTATCATTTTCAAAAATTGCATTTTCTGAAAATTACATTAGTAACTTCATGAAGATGCTAACAGAAGTTATCGAAATATCAAAAATGATTTCTTTGATCCAGCTCCAATAATTATTTATAAATAGAAGTATTTTGATATTATATAATAGATTGCATATAAACAGAAAGATGCACATTTTTAATTTTAGCTACTGTTTAGACTGACGATAACTCTACTGTCATAAAACTTTTAAAACTGTATAAAAAATTATTGCTACTAATTTGAATTATTGAAAAACAATAGTTTATACAACATATTAGCGTTTCATAGATTATCCTTGCTGTAAACCCTATCCCAGTATATATATTATGCATTTTATGAGCTCATGCATAGGCTTTAGCGTAAAAAAACCTAAAATGTAATGCAAGACGGTGTCAAAAGTAGCATTAAGTCTAGTTATGTTTGATGCTACCTGATTATAAAAAAAATACTTTTTGTCACAAATTAATACCTTTTGGGATTCTTCATTAACTGATTATATAAGTTAAAAGTGAATAAATAAATTTATAAATATATAAAAATCATGAATATTTTTTAGATCATAAAAATATGATCTAATAGCATCAATCGATTGATTGATTGCTATTGATCAATCGATTAATCGATTGCTATGTTATCCTCTGAACTAACTTTTATTAATGTATTAACATGCTTTACTCTACATTATTTTAAATCTTTATCTCCAGCAGTTTCTTCAGATATGCAAATGAACGAGTCTATTCGATATTACACATTTTACTATTTGTTCAGATGTTGGTCCCAGTTAATTCACCTAGAAAGCGAGCAAATCAAAAATGATTTGATTTGTGAGACATGGCTTCCAATTGTGAATGTTATCAAACGGATGCAGCTCCAAGATTCTGATTCTATTGTAAACTTTTATAGATTTGTTCGCGTATAAAAAATATTTTCCTAGAACGATTGTCTGCGATGCGTGGAGAAATTTTTAGCTGATTCAACATTAGGTGATTGTCGCCAAAGAGTTCACATTGTTCAAGTATCACTATTTATGCTTCAGTTACCATGTAAGTATTTATTATAGACAATAATTGCTTTATTTTACCCAACTTAACTTTTAGATAAAATTTCACGACCTATATCCAATTTAACAGATAAATTTTCATCGCTTTGCATTCCTATTGAGAAGATATTTGAAACAGAGACGGCTTATATTTGTAAACAGCTCAAGGTAGCTATTTTGTCTTCCGAAATTTTGATTTAGTTTGATTATCAATTAGGATAATACTGAACTATCTCGCTGGTCTGATTTAAATTATTTCATGGCTCAGGATAGCTGTCGAAAGAATAAGAAGTCGTTGAGAAATCACGTTTCAAAATTTAGAGTACGAGCTTTGAAATTTAGATGATTTTGAAAATTGCATTTCAATTTTTAAAGAGTGTGTATTGTCAATCAATGAAGGACCGTCTTAGTGCAGCTATCCTCAATTGTCCAGAAAAGTTAATGGATATTCCTGCTACAGTTGTTGTACGTGTTTGATTGCTATACGGTTAGGCCATCAAACTTTTTTCATAAATTGTAATTTTAGTCGCTTCTTCGCTCAAATGAAATCGATGAAATTCCAGTTATTTCAAAACTTTTCGATGTTCATCGTAAATTTGCTATATACTTTTAAGTTATAAATTATTTAATTTTCAGGTGGTGTTACTGATCTTTGTAAACAGTTTCTTCAGATTCCTTGTACAAATACCATTGACAATAAAGATAGAAAATCTAAACTGAAGCATTATAAGCAAACAATATGTACAAGAAGAAATATTATTAATGACTGCATGATACTTTTTTACGGACTCGGTAAGTAAAATGATCGAAAAATAATCGTAAATTATAAAAATTAATTTTTCTATATATTTAAAATATTATTTTTCGATAATGATTATGTTTCGCGATATACCTAAGGTTTCATATTTTCAAGATAATACACAGATTATACTTACTGTTCCCAATTTTTATAATCTTTATTATTTGGCATTTACTTTTTTACATTCCTATACTATTTTATAATCTTTATTTTATGGAAACGTCTTCGGTTTATTTTGTAACTAATGAATACTTCTCGAAACATTTTGTTTTATGCGGTCCAGAATACGAATGTGGTTTGTAACGTCACACAAAAGATACTTAATTCTAATTTCGAATATAGAGTGAATTAAAATATCAAATAATTGGATTTTTCATCTAAGGATTTGCTATTTTTGTAATTCAAATTAACATATTAAATAAAAACATGTTTTTATCTTATTATCAGACCATATCTAATCTTGCATATGTGGTTACCTCGTTGAATTTATTTAAACGTAAGATTTTGTACAAGAAATACTTTCGTGTATATAAATTTTAATCTTCGTTCCATTGGACATTTTTGAATGGTACACATTTGTTATTAAGATGTTGTTGATACTAAAATAAGATTTCAATAATACAAATAATTATGAAATTTTTAATAAAGAATTGAAAATCGAACAGTCTATGACCTTTAGAACGTGTTTCACTTTTTACCGTAATCAGATGTATTTATTAGCCGTCAGAATTTGTAAGAATTTAGTCATTACAGTTTTAAAGATATGAATTCTTGTACATCATACTATTGTTATTGATCACACTTTGCATTTAAGACATCAATTGTCGTCGAACAGACATCGATATTCCTCACTTGTCTGATGTGTGTTCTTTGCCATATCTTCCAAACCCTATGGTGCCACGGGAATGGTGGTTTGAAATGAAGAATCTCTTATGGCAATGTTGGAACAAAAGTGAATATCTATTGCAGCTTAAATATAATGAGGTTTGCACGATAATTATTATGCATACATTTTTTTGGTGTCTTTAGAGTATCGCTCATAACATCGTATATGACGCATGCGTTATGATTCGCAATCTAATATACTTTCTGTCTAAATATTGCATTTTAATTGAGCAATGTTTAAATGCTGTTAATGTTGAACAGAAGCAGGATTCTACTGATCATCACGAAATAATTTTAAAGAAACAACAGTGTCTGATCGAGCAAGTCTTGAAAGCGGATCATTGCCAAAATATTAATTCTATTGAATGCCAATTCAGTCAAAGCGGAAATCGTGCTGATGACAAAAATACTAACATTTATTGTTTATGTTGCTGCGAATCAATAAAGAATAGTTTGAATTCTTTGGAATCAAATACTTTTGATATTAAATCAACTCACTGTGAACGTTCTTGTCTCGAAGCTGCAACATTCATCAGTATCGAAAAAATGAGATGTCTCAGTTGGCTCATATTTTCATTGGTGGACTTTTTCCATTTAGTGTGGACCAAAGTATGTATTTTGCCAAATAAATATAATGAACTAATAATCGATTATCAATTAATGGTCGGTTATTTAAATATGCGAGTTTTTAAGAAATCCATTATTTTTACTGAATTTATAAGTCAAGTTTTTTGCCAAATTTTTATTTTCAAAATTAATGCAACAAAAATCATATTAAATCACATTTTATTATTTATTATCAAATAATTAACAATAAATATTATTTTTATTATTTAATATTTTTATTTTTCACATAGTTGAAGCATTAAAAATTACATAAATCACGTAAAATCGTATTAAACAAAATAAACAATTATCGACTGAAATAATAATTGACTGGAATATTTGTTAAGTGGACAAGTAGCTGATAAAAACTGATAGCCTAAATGTAATGTTGAAATTCGAAATAAAAAATTGAAATAAAATTTTTAATATTTAAGTTTTGCAACTTAGACATTAATATCCTTCTATATTACTCAATTTTCTAATTTATGTGCTATCTGCCTTATCTTCCGAACTCAATAATACTTCCTGAATCCAGATAATAAATATATTATATGGATTAGCCTTTAAGCCATATAAATATTATAAACCAAGGCGATTTGGATAATCGCCTTGGTTTATAGAAAATGAATAATAGAAAATGATGCAATATTTAAATTTAATACGATCAAAATTGATTTTATTATTGTGAAATTATTATTTTTATTATTTTTTTATTGTGAAATTCTGTAAAATTATTTAAAAATATTACATGTTTTCTTTTTATATTTTTAATAAAAAACATTTCTATTATTAATAAAAATATTAGTAAAAATATAAAAATTATAAAACAATCATAAAAATTGTGTATAATTTTATAAACAATTGTGAAATATTTAAACAACTGATAGAAAATCAAATCAATTTCTGATGTCTTTTCAATCAACATGCATGTACGTCAATTTGCTAAATCAATTAAATTTATAAAAAGTTCTACTTGGCTAAATAATGGATTAATACGCGATAAGAATGATAATTGACCATAACGACTTTGCTCAAATAGAAACGATTATTTTAGTGTTTTTAAGATTTAGTAGACAAAGAAAAAGTTTTAATAATTTGAAAAAGTTAAACGTTAAGATGAACTTGAAATTACATTTTTATCTTAAATTTAAAATGGATATAGTTCAATATTTTTGTAAAAATATTCGTCATTCTTTGCAAAGTATTAATTTGCACTTCATAATTTGCATTTTTATTTCAAAGGGATTGAACCATGGTATGGATGATATTACAGAACAGGAGACAAATGAGATTCTGCAAGATTCTCCGGCAGGATTTGATGAAGCAGGCGAAGATTCGAACATATCACAAGCAAAAGATGTATCTGATGAAATCGAATTCGAAGATCAGGTATGTTACTGAAATGGTTTATTTAAAACAAGTCTGATGTTTAATCAAAAGATAGAAGGGTTGAAACAACTGGACGATGACAACGAAGAAGCTTGTGAGCAAAATGATAGTGAAGGTCAAAACGCCGATGGAATCGAAATGACTGAAAATTTCGAAGGCAATGAGGAAGAGCAAGATAACAGGAGTGACGATGATCATGATAAGTAAATAACATGTTTTTACTTCAAAGGAAAATACGTTTTGGATTTATTTTAATGTGGTGTGTCAACTTTCATATATACTTTTTAAATTTTTAAATTAATGTTGACGTGCATTCTTTCGTGTTTGCTGTGCAGCAGATAACTGATTAGAAAAGTCAATCAAAATAATGTACACGCAATTGTGTGTGATAGTTCGTATCCGGGATATCCATGTATACACATGGAAAATCTTTACAAATGGTTATATTTAAAACCAATTTAAACTTTTTGTTAACTTATATCAATAATTTACTTGAATTATTGATTAATTAATTAAATATTCTTTGTATTTTTATATGTTTTCATGGTTGGATTTTTCTCGTTTTAGTAAGGATGAAGATAATCCGGATGAAGACATGCAAGAAGAATTTGGTACGGATGTTAATGGAAATGATAAGCCTTATAATGACGAAATGGTAGCAGATGAAGAAAACAGTCGTTCAGTAAGAATAAAATTTATTTTACAAAATCATGTATTCTATCACTTAATTTTGTCAAGTGTCAAAGTAAAAAATGCATTGTGAATTCACTTCTTGTAATCATCAAACAAATTATTTTCGCGAAAATTATTTTCAGTAGTCAAATTAAATGCCGTTATGTCCGATTGAATTTCTATTCGTTGAACTTTGAAAACGTTTAAGTAAAAATTAAAGGTTTCCTTGTGTACTGTTTTTTATTGTCCAGTAAAATATCTTATTGAACAGTGTGTTCGAAATTACAGCCATTTTCGTAATGTGGACTTTGGAAGTTAAATTTTAAATTAGATTAATAAAATTTCAAATTATTAATTAGCTTGATAAAAATTTCATGGTTATCGCCATCGATAAAAACTTAATTCAAAGTAGAATTAAGTACTTCGAGAATTAATAATTTAATCGTTAGACCTGATAACCATTATATCCGCTAAAGTATTAATAATAAAGTTGTAAAATTTTAATTGCAATCCGTGAAATTGAAATTTCGATATTATGCTTTTCGCATATTTGTATATACTTACTAGGGTTGCGAGGACAAAGATGAGGATGAGACTGGTACAGACAAAAAGAAAACTAGTGACCTCGTCGCACAGGATGGTACGAATTGGGTATCTGATGTTGAATCAGATCTAGATTCAGCAAATAATGAAGAGGCATCGTGTGACGAGTTATTTGATGAGGATATTGCTGAACAAATAGACGAGGAGGCTAATGAGAACGATGTTAATGAAGAGGCTGGCGATGACGACAATTACTCTGATGAAGATATGAACGCAGACAACAACGATAAAGGTATTCTGTAAATATTTCATGTTGTTTATAATCCAAAATAAAAGAATCAGATAGCTTTCCGCAAGCAGATAATCCCGACGTTGACGATAACGAAGACGGCGACGCAGAAGATGGCGATACGAAAAGTAAAGTTACACCTGATAGTTCAAGTAACACTGAACAGTGTGACGTTCGCGACAAATCTTGCGTAGATGTAAGTTTTTCAAAATAGACTTTTGACAAGGAAAATTTCAAAAAAAAAACATTTTGCAATAAATGCAAAATTATTTATGCCATAATTATTGTCATTGATTTTTATATTTCTTTACCTTTCAATAATCGGGCCAAACAATATGTACGATATTTTAGGATAAATATGCTATATAGCATAAAAAGGGTAGCATTTCGTTATATGCATTTTTTAACAATAAATTAATTTAACATAAAAATTAATTTATTATATAAATAATAATTATTTATTAATTTAAAATTAATATTTATTAATTTATCATATAAATTAATTAAATAAATTTAATAAATTAACAATGAAATGTAATATATTTGTTTAAAAACTTTATAATACAAAAAGATAAAGATGTTGTGCATTTGATGGAATGACGAAATTTCAAATTTTATTCTAAAATGAAACATACAATTGTAATAGCGACGTTACAATTTAAGATATCTGATTATGTTATCATTTTGGATAACGAAGAACAAAATTGAAACTTCGTTTCATTAACCGCAAATATATCAGATATGTAAATTATATAAATGGGTTTGTGCAAGATGCAAGACATGAATATAGAATAAATAAAAATATATTAATTTTAATTTATTAACTAAAAAATATAAACTTTTAATTTTAATTTGTTTACATCTTCTTTTCATCATTAAACTGTAAAATATTGTCTGGTTGAATCAACTAATTACTATAACAGTAATCGTAATATTATATAACTGTTTATTATATTATTATAGTATAATATAATAATTATATTGTACAATGCGTTTAAATATCGAGAGAATAAATTAAAAATTATTAAACTGCATAGCTAGCCATATATATAGGAAACAACCTTCGTAACCAACGCGTTGTATTGTTAATAGTTGCAAATGTAATATTATAATTTCCTGAAGATGCTAACAGAAGTTAGCGAAATATCAAAAATAATATCCTTTGATCCATCTCTAATAATTATTTGATGTATTATATTTTATATTATATGGTATGCATGAATGCTCATTCAAAAATATCTTTCTTGTAAATTTAAATATGTCATCTTTACGATATAAATTAAAGGTAGTTTTAATTGATGTTTATTTAATGTTTGTATCTTATTTATCATTAATATACCTTATTAATAAATATACCTTATTTATCATCAATATTGGTTTTATTAAGAATAAGGCTTTCTGGATAGATTTGTTCGCTTATTGAATATAAAGTATTTGAGTTAAATACACATATATCGTCAATGTATCGAAGCATATATTTCATATCTTTATACAATTTAGATTTATTTTTTAAACAGTTATGAACGAATTCATATTCAATAAAGCTTAAAAATAAGCCAGCTATAATTGGGATACTATTACCACCCATTGGAACACATTTTAAATAATTTTGATTTATTAAAATATTTAGGGATTTTAGTAATTCAATTTTATCCGTATATTTATATTTACTTAATGGTTTAATTTTTGTTATATATGCGTTGTAGTTATTATAACATATATATGTATATCTTTTTCCGGATATAAGATTAATTATTTTTTCTAATGCATCTTTAATATCTATTAAATCTAGATTTGTATAAAGCGTACTAAAATTTTTTAAATGCTTTTTGAAGAAAACCGGTTACGTTACAAATTGTTGCAATTCTTAAAATTTCATTATTTAATGTATTATATTTTATATTATATGGTATGCATGAATGCTCATGCAAAAATATGTTTCTTGTAAATTTAAATATGTCATCTTTACGATATAAATTAATAGTAGTTTTAATTGATGTAAATTTAATGCTCATATCAAGATATATACCTTATTTATCATTAATATTGGATTTATTAAGAATGAGTCTACCTGGATAAATTTGTTCGCTTATTGAATAAAAATATTAGAGTTAAATACACATATATCATCAATGTATCGAAGCATATATTTTATATCTTTATACAATTTAGATTTATTTTTTAAACAGTTATGAACAAATTCATATTCTATAAAGCTTAAAAATAAGTAAGCTATAATTGGGCTACTATTACCTCTCATTGGAACACCTTTTAATTGTCTATATTTTGTCTATATTTTGCTAGATCACACAAGGTTATTTGGCAGGGTGAATCGGTTTAATAAATAATTACACCAATTTTATAATCGTCTGTTTGATTGCAATTTTATTCAAGAAACCTAGGTTAAATGTTACTTCTTTTTTGTAGAAACCCAATATCATTACATATCATGGCAATTCTTAAAATTTCATTATTTAATGTATTATATCCTAATATCACAACTATAATAATTATGTTGAGTTAACATAATATAATTAATACATATATTAAGCGTCGCATATCATGATCATAAACTTATCATATTTTCTTTAAACAAGATGATTGTTTGTAGTTGATCAATTAATATTGATTAATTACAATATAATTTATATTTAGAATATATAAACCAATTATAAAATCTTAATTGTGCATGTTCTTGATATCTTGGTAATGAACCCGTAAAGTTTGGCTAACTATAAAAATAAAGACAATTTTTATTTTGAAATTTAACTTATTTGACTGCTCACATTCTTTATTACGATGGTTTTAAAATCTCTTTATATGTCGATAGCAAGTCTTTAAATATTTTAGACTGAGCATTCAAGTCTACAGAATGAACAAGCTGCGTCGTTTTCAAATAATGTGCCAAATGACCAGCAATCTGAAGAAACTGATATGCAACTTAACAGAATTAATGAGAAAAGTGAATTACAAGTTAAAGATAATCTTGGCCAATTTCACCAAGTTAGTTTATACTATCATCTAAACTTAATATTTTAAGTGTCTATGTCTTTGTAGAATATCGGATCAACAGCAAGTGATAATTGCAAGCCAGCACTTGGACGTGATATTGTAAACCATCAAGACAACGATAATGTCGACGTGCAAGAATCCGAAGTTTTAAAGCAACCTAATGCAAGCGAATTGCTGGATAGTACTGAGACAATGAAATTTGCAGACGGCGTTTACGACAGAAACACGAGTGATGATAATCGTAAATCTGGATTACGATCCGACGAAACTCACGACGATAGGAACGACAATAAATTAGCAAAGTTATGTGAAATCGATCAAAGCCCCATTGATGAGCACATGGTGAATGAAATGTACAATGATAATGAATGGCAAGCTTCAGTACTACGAACAAGTCAACTTTCAAATGAATTATGCGAACGGCTCCGCGTGATTCTATCACCTACAAAGGCTGCAGGATTTTCAGGATTTTATCGAAGTGGGCGCAAACTAAGTATAAAGCGTGTTGTAGCATACGTTGCAAGTGATTTTCGTAAAGACCGCATTTGGTTACGTCGACAAAAGCAAGTAGATCGCGATTTGCAGGTTCTAATGGCGATTGACAATAGCAGAAGTATGAATCGGCTAAGGAAAGCAGTGCCTGACTCACTATCTACGTTGTTGGCGTCGATGCGCCTTCTAGGTGGATCTTCTAACTCAATGTTATTGGGTATGTTTACTTTTGGAGAACAGTGTAATCTTCTACGGAATTTATCTACGCCTTGTTCGTCATTTACCGATTCAAATGATGGACCTAAACTGATTCACAGCCTGACATTCAATGAATCCGTTACTGATTATATTCAGGTTGTGTATGTTAGTGTTGTATTCATTTTATAAGTTGATCATTTCAGATGTTGGAATTCGCTGACAATCAGTTTAAAAGCATCACACCCTCTGCTTATAGACTACTAATTGTTTTATCAGATGGATTTGTAACAGGACATGAGAGTAGTATATCTGCAAAAATACGGAGTCTCGCCGAAGATCAATCCGTTTTCGTTGTATTTATCGCTCTGGACGATTTGGATCCGCAAAAATCATTGACAACAATTAAACAGGCAACTTTTAAAGATGATGGAGTGAGTAAAAAATCACATACTTTTGTTTTTGAACAAATATGACTTGATTTAGTCGACAAACTATTTTTTATTTGGTTAAATAAAAAATATTTTGTTAATTCGTTTTGTAGACTCTTTCGCGAGTCAACAAAACACATTAAAATTCAGAATTTAACATTTTACCGAAAATACATCAAGTATTAGGTCTCGTCAGTTGTAACACATTATTTGCAACTCTTTTTATATATTTTCAAAATTTTAAATTAAAAGGTTTGATTAGTAAAAAGCACGTCATCCTATTTTTTCATTTACCCAATTTGAACGGTTTGTATTCTCACATTGTAGATGTGCAAATAAACGGTTTGTGTATACACTTTTGTTTTTATTTGATTAGACTTCAATATTGAACATTTAAAGATCAACTCAAACTCTCAACTTCCAATTTTTCTTTTTTATTAAAATCACAAAACCTCTCTCTATCCATTAAGGATAATTTTATTATTTTTCAATTTTTTTAATTTTTTAATCTATTTTTTTTATTTTTTATTTATAAAAAATATATTATTACCAATATAATTTCAATTATCGATAGATTAATTTACACGTCATAAAGAGTAAAGAGACTGGAATTCAAATAAGTGTCGATGTAATGCTGATGTACAAATCGCGATTTCAATGCATATTCACTCGTAATAAGACAATCGGTACATGCTACTGCATTTAAACACTAATGAGTGACTTCCAGTAATAATCTATCTAATAAATTTAGTCGCCAAAGTGGACTGCTCTCTGTTGCACTGTGAGAGGATAATGTACACTTGCGGTTTAGTCTCTAGCTCATGTAATTACAATTTATATTTTTAGTGACAGCAATATTCGCTACAAGACAATAATCAAAACCGAAAAGTTTTGTGAATACGTATTTTGTTAATATATTTTTGAAATTATAATTAATTTATTAAATATATTATTTATATTATTTTTTAATTATATTAATATTTTAATAGAATAAAATAATATTTGTCAAATGCATCAAATTCTAGATTGCAACTCATCTTCAAATTGTAACGCGTTTATTTAAAAAACGCGTGCTTATATATTCTGTTTATTATAGAAACGCAATATATTTATATATTACGATTCAATAATACGATATATTATTTCTTATTCAAGTACCTACTGTCATGAACAAACAATTTGTGAGAATGGCCGAAATATCGGAATTTCGCGTCATATTTATAGAATGAATAAACTGACGTAATAATAAAGGACGTAATTTCACGATAATATCAAATTTCAGCGTTTATTCCTTTAGAAATACTAATCGATCTCCATTTTATTTAGACAGTTGAATTCAAGTCAATTTTATCTGAGTTCCCATTTCCGTATTATGTAATTGTCAATGATTCGAACAAGCTCCCGCACATTCTGGCCGACTCCCTTTGTCAATGGATATCGTATATTAACGATATCTGCCGTTGCTAATTTTTTATATTTGGAACATGAATTGTAAACAAATTTTGAAAATAAAGTTTTATTTTACTTAAAGACAAATATATCATAATATATCATTGAGGATCAAGCTTTTTGACTTTAAAGAGCTACTATTATTTACTTTAAATATAATATCATCATCGTTAAATATATGTTAAGTGACTATAAATATAGATTAACCCCAGACCATCTTCTCCTACCATTACCTGATATTTTGATACTTATATTTTTTATAAATACAAGGTACACCGTTTTTTTATCAATTTAAAAAATTCAAATTTTGTTTTATTAGCTAGCATTTGCTAATTCGCCTCCGCTCTTTAAATCTCTCTGTGATCGTTAAGGCTCGTCAACGACCTATTAGTTCAAATCGATCAATTAACCACGGTGGTGTTATAGCTTTCTCTCACAATTAGTTTCCGTTGCATTCATTATCGTTGCCATTTGTTCCTCTCACTTTCGAACTACTTGGGTTCCGTGTAAAAGCCAGCTTGTTGTTTCTCACTATCTACTTATTCTATCGGCCTGGATCATGTCATCCGTCTGACTTTTTTTTCTGTGAACTGTCAAACTTACTTTCTTTCATCTTTCTATCATGCCCTGGCTAGATGCTCCACGCCTTCCCTTGCTTATGCACTTTCAGGTGGGACACCCTGAAAGTGCATAGTGTAGTTTCTGGTCGGACAAAAACTTGACTTCCATCGACTCCCTGCACTTCATACTAACTCCCCTCCATGGGTTAAGGTAAAAACTAGCGTCACCATGTGGAATCATCTTTAAAATCTTCGTTTAAGCTTAAGAATTCATCTCTCTTTCATAAGGTATACTTGTGCCCTGATTTGTCGAAATTTGAACAAGAGAAACTTAAGAGATTACGGAAAGAATTATCTGAACGATAAAAGTCAGACCCAACCAATATATTACTAACGATTAAAAATGATTTAAATGTAAATCCTCCAGCAAAACTTCAAGTAAATCATCCAATGTATTCTCTAATTTATTCGACTCCACTGTTCCCCAAGTCTTCCTGGAAATTAGCCGTTTTAAATATCCGCCCTCTTAGTAACAATGTTGATTCAGTATATGATCTTTTCCTTCATAAATCTTTGGATGTCTTGTGTTTAACCGAATCTTGGCACGTTGATCAGAATGATTACTCTCTTAAATGCCTCCGCTCTTTAAATCTCTCTGTGGTCGATAAGGCTCGTCAACGACCTATTAGTTCAAATCAATCAATTAACCACGGTGGTCTTATAGCTTTCTATCACAATTAGTTTCCGTTGCATTCATTATCGTTGCCATTTGTTCCTCTCACTTTCGAACTACTTGGGTTCCGTGTAAAAGCCAGCTTGTTGTTTCTCACTATCTACTTATTCTATCGGCCTGGATCATGTCATCCGTCTGACTCTTTTTTCTGTGAACTGCCAAACTTACTTTCTTTCATCTTTCTATCCGGTTTACCTTGCGTTGTACTAGGTGATATAAATGTTCGCTTAGACCGTCCTCGTGATTCCAATACCCTAAAGACGATTTCTACATTTAACGATTATGATTTCAAATCATGTCTCCTCATTATTCTTCTGCTACCCATATTCTTGGCGGTACCCTCGATATTGTTGTCTTACCTACGCGTCTTGCCTTGTCTTCTTCATTGTGCATATCTGATCCTGCTCTATCCGACCACTTCCTTGTTACATGTTCTCTCCCTTTGTAAAATCCATGCTCCTTCGAAAATTATCTCGTGTCGTTCTTGGAAATTCCTCGACTTTGCCCTTCTTCGCTCTCATATTAACCGCTCTCCGTTAATGTATCCTTCTTCTATCTACCAATCCCCTAATTACTTATGTACCCTCTTTGACAAAGTATTTTGCTCTATCCTCGATGAAATTCTTCCTTTTAAAACTTTTGTTCAATCACGGCAAAATCTTGCGACATGGTTCGACTCTGAGTGTGTGACTTCAAAACGCCTCCTACGTCGTTCTTTCAGAACTTATCATCGTTATCTCAGACTATCTTCAGAACTTGATTCATCCTTTTATCGTAACCAATTCTTTGCACTTCGTCGTTCGCATAGGCAACTTCTGCGTTATAAGGCACATAGTTTTTGGCGAAGCAAACTGGCTTCCGCTAATGACTCTCGAACTAAATGGAAAACTCTTAATTCTCTACTTTCTGGTTCCTCTGTCACCTCCACTCTTGATCCTTCTCAATTCTCCGATTACCTAATTTCAAAAACTGTTTCTCTAATCGATTCTATCATCGTCCTTCCACAAACTTATTGTATCTCGTCTGTTTGTATCCCTGAGCTCTTTTATCTACTTGCGGTATCTGAAGATGAGGTATCTTGCCTTCTTATTTCGTTAACTTGTAAGTCCTCTCCTGCCGATCCCATCCCTACTCGAATTCTCAAATTGTTGTCAACAGACTTCACACCTTTCCTTACCAGCCTCTTTAACTCGTCAATAGTGAATGGAATATTTCCTGTTCTTTGGAAAACGTCCATTGTTTGTCCCCTACTTAAAAAGTCCTCTCTTGACACCTCTCTTCCTTCATCTTATCGCACAATATCAATTCTACCAGCCTTACCTACAATTTTTGAACACCTTGTCTTAGATCAGATAAACAAGTATCTCTCTTCATCGCAGCTCTACCCTTCTTTTCAATCTGATTTCCGCTCCAATCATTCCACCGAACTAGCATGTCATAAAGTAATTTATGATCTGCTCTCCGCTCGTGACAAAGGACTGTGCAGTGTGGTAATATCGCTCGATCTTTCATCTGCATTCGACATTGTCGATCACAAAATCCTTCTTTTTCGTCTTCGCTATCACTATGGTTTCTCTTCGTCCACCTTGGCTTGGTTCTCTTCGTATCTCTCCGATCGATCATTTTCCGTCCATTCTAATTCAATGTGTTCTCCTCCATCTTCTCTCTCTTGTGGTGTACCTCAAGGTCATGTACTTGGCCCTATTCTATTTACGCTTCTTCTTGGAGATTTATTTTGTATAACTAATAAATTCTGCTTCAGAGTAATGCAGTACGCTGATGATATACTTCTTTATTCTCACTCGTCTCCTCATTCCCTAAGCCAACTTTTCATATCCGCGTCTAATTGTCTTCGTGCTCTATCAGAACATCTAATTTTTTGCGCATGTCCCTCAATCCCACCAAATCAAAAGTGTTATGAATTTTATCCTCCACTGTTTCTGTTTTTCCTCCTTCTTTGTATCTTCAGACCACAATTATTCCTGCTATAGATAAACTAGTATTTCTAGGTATTCTCTTCGACAATAACCTGCATCTCGATCCCTTCATTCGTGATAAAACTAGGTCTTCAAATCTTCTTCTCCGTGATATTCGTCTCGTCAGAAATTCTCTAGATTTTAGTTCATGTAAATCTCTTATCTCCTCCCTTCTTTCCCACGTATTGATTACTGTCTTAGCCTTCTCGTCTTCTCTTCAAAGTCATCCATTAAACCTCTTCAACGCCTCATTAACACTGCGGTGCGCATCCTTTTTCGACTTCGTAAATTCGATCATATCTCCTTCTATTTATCAAAACTTGGATGGCTAAGTATTGAACATCACGTTCGTTTTCCTCTGCTTTGTCTAACTTATCGCCTTATCCATTGTAATTCTCCTTCTTATCTCTATCTGCCAACTCTAAGTGAATCTCGCTATCTTTCTACTCACATACGTTCCTGTGATTCTCTTCTGCTACACGTACCTCTTCACTCAACCAACTTCGGCCGTCGATCCCTACATATCGCTGCTCCTCTCCTTTGGAATTCCTTACCTAATCATCTGCGATCATCATCCTCACTCCGATTTTTCAAAAAGCAGCTAAAATCGATGCTACTAAACGATTAACTTTGTTTTATCTGTTTTGCTTTTGTGGGCTTGTAAGCACACAGTCTGTGTGCATTTGCCACATTAAAAAACTTTCATATAAACAAAATTAAATTGTTTATAAAAATTAATATTTTTTATAATCGTAGATATTAATAAATATATTTAATAAACATAAATATTTAAAAAATATTTTGAATAAAAAGCATCTTTCTAGTCTTTTAATTAAATTAATTATTCAATAAATTGTTAATATTTCATATTTTAAAATAATACTTTTAAACAATGATAAAAAAACATTCCATTTCTTTTTGACTCAATTCATTACTTTTCGTTTACTTAACGGACCAGATAAATTATTTGAATCGTTTTCTCTTATTTTGTACGCCTTGAAGAAATCGTTTCCACAATCCTTGAGCATTCCACAATCTAGATAAACTAAAATACTTGATTATAATGAAAATAATCAAGTGTATTATTGTAATAATCTTGTGTATAATACACAAGTTTCTTTTTAGGATTTGATTATTTTTGAATTACAAAAATAAGCGAACAACATAATTTGCAATTTTATCGATAATTTTAAAAGGTTAAACAACATTGACCTATTTAATCACTTTCATTTAAATTCTTGATAAACCATGCGAATTACATATAAAATTAAATAATTAGATTTTAACAGCTTAATAATATTTTATATTAATTATTTTCTAATATTAATTTTACTAATATTTAATTTATTTTTAAAATATTTATTTTTTCTAAAATTTAAATTCATAAAATTAAATAATTATATTTTTTTCAGATTGATAATATTAAATAAAACTAAAATTACACAAGCACAACGGGCTCATTAATTCGTTCTTTTTAATATCTCAAACGCATCCTCTTTATTTTGAATTCAATGCACATTGATGAATTCACTGATATACTAAGAATAGGGCCCTGAAACGGTCCCAGCATCTGTCAATGAATGGGAAAGCTCAAGTACGCTTTGGGGTACTTGGGTTATCTCGGGATTAGTCTAATTTTCATGAGGACGTCCCCCAGAGCAAAGACTAGCGTTTCTCAAGCTCCTCATCCTGATATGAGGAGCTTCAGACCATAGTCCGCCTCGACTGAACTCTTAGGGGGTGAGAGACTGAATGATTCAGTCAGAGGACGGGGTGCTGGTGCGCCCTTGGGTTCAGATCCCTCTGCACCTGAGGCCGTGAATTGGAACGGAGACTGGTAGCTGATCTAAGATGAAGTTTAATAGATTTATTGCATTGTTTATTTTTTAGTTTGCTTCTCTAACTATTGTTATATTTTTTAAAGAAAATCTTTATTATTAAGAATTGGCTACCTAAATGAATGACAAATTTTGTCATTCATCCCTAAATGAATGAAAAAAATGCTGTTTATTTGTCACTTTCGTATTTTTGTCACAATACATCACTTTTGTGAACAAGGGATAGTGTTTTGGCCTTGTGACAGTATTTCGAGTGACGGTTATTTAAAGTTTATCATTCTAACGTAAAAGTTTGCAGCGTTTTTAAAATAGTTTAATAAAAAACACTATGTACTAATGTGAAGAATTAACAGAATTCGTATCAGTAAATAATAATAATTTTTTATCGAATATTTCTTTGATATCTTTTCGATATTTCAACGTTTTCTTTATTAATTTTAAACTTTAAAACTTCGTGCAGTCACTTATCATCGCAGTTTTAATAATTGCACATTTTATTTAATTATATATTTAAATAATTTCATTTTTATTGTATTGTATTTTTATTTATAGACGTTTTGGCTAATCTCAGTGGGTTTTTTTAAGGAAAAAAGATCACTGAGATTAACTGAATATATTGTTGTTCTCGTGAGTGTAAAATGTCATTTAAAACTAAGATAAGTTTGTACGCGAACGTAAAACTTTAATTTTTTAAATAAAACATATTTATATTTATGCTATTTAAAATATAACGCTACAAAATATTATACACACATTTAATATCATATTTACATTATCATAATTTAATATGATAATGATATTAAATATTCTATATGGATGAAAGGATGACATGAGATTATTTTTTAATTAATAAATTAAAACATATTTAAATATTTATTATTAATTAAAGAAATGAAAATAAAAACAAAAGGATGTATTGACTTATCGTTTTTAAAGACGTTTTTAAAATTGTATATTGCATTTAAATTTAATATTATAAAAGTGTGATGTGCACTATGCAGTGGCTTTACTGTTTACATGCATCGGAGATACCATCGGAAGTATTTACATTGGAAGTATTTACATCGGAAGTATTTACATCGGAAGTATTTACATCGGAAGTATTTACATCGGAAGTATTTACATCGGAAATATTTACATCGGAAGTATTTAGATCGGAAGTATTTACATCGGAAATATTTACATCGGAAGTATTTAGATCGGAAGTACTTACATACATCGAGATATGCGAAAACAATTAATACAATCTATTCTATATAAACGTGAACATGTATTGCTTTTCACAACTTTTTTACGTAAATACACACCCTCTGAATTATTAGGAGTTCAAATTTTTAAAATAAATCGTAGCATAATTGCCATTTTTGAATTGAAAAAAAAACAGACGTCCGAGCAAACGAAATGCAGCGCAATTAAAAGTTCGGTTGCACCCGCTTCTGTTTACCTGTATGTCGCAAATATAGAAGGTAGGTTATTTGCCATCTAACACGTCCTACCTATAGCGCGGGTACGGTTGTATGAATAAAATACGGGACCTTTCGAATTTACCCTCTAAAATTTAGTTACAAAATTTGTTAAAATATAAAATGCCAAAATATCAATTTAAATAATTTAAGTTTGATATTTAATTATTAGAATTCCGGAATTTAAACGTTAACACAAGTACGACGTATACACTTTATAAGAATATCAAAATTGAATATTAAAATTTTATTTTCCAAGTCTAGGTTCACTGATATATCGACAAAAATCGCTTTGATTAATTTAACTTGGCTAATGTTTTATCATCACTTGTTTCATCTAATCTCCTTGCATTTAACCAACTTTTATAAAATATGTGTATTCGTGTCCATTTCGTTAATTGTAAATTATTGTTTTTAGTCGTTCGACAAAAAGTAA
This sequence comes from Pomphorhynchus laevis, assembly GCA_012934845.2. Taxonomy (NCBI): domain Eukaryota; kingdom Metazoa; phylum Acanthocephala; class Palaeacanthocephala; order Echinorhynchida; family Pomphorhynchidae; genus Pomphorhynchus; species Pomphorhynchus laevis. The sequence continues at coordinate 36,413 of WNNJ02003202.1, forward strand.
AAATAACAAAAAAATTTAATTAATAAACATTTTGATCTTTAAAATTAATTAGAATGCAGTAATTAAATAATTATTTTTATAATTTTTTAAAGTTTAATTTTAAATTAACCTCGTTGTTTAAGAATATTAGAATCTCTCGGCCATTTTCAAAAACATCAGTTTTTAAAAATGATCCTGACCTTTCTTCAATCATAATTTTAAGCCGTCCTCTTAATCTTTTATTATCACTAGATGGTGATCGAATACCTACATATCACGATTTGGTTTTGTCATATATCGAAAGATGATCATTCGACTCGACTACAAATTTCCTTTTTGAAATGTCTGCTGAAGGATGGAGCTGCATCAAAATATTAAAGTACAAATTTTGTAATTCAAAAATGCCCTTTAACTTTGAGCATACTGATTTCTGGTCAGGTTAATATAGTTGTTTCTAATACCGTGGTGATTTAAATCTACATTCAGATTTTAAAGTATGTTTTAAACGCATGATTTGTCCCTAACAGTTCGTTTATTTACCGCAACATTCATATCATATCGATAAAATGTTAGCCCTGAATTTTATTCGAAAACTAAAATCACGAAAGAAACGTATTTCCTTGGACATAGTTTTGATTCTATATTGCAATTACCGTCTATATATTTAGGGATTTCGACAAATACGACCGCATTCGTTGACCTCGGAATAACTCATTTACGGTTTAAAATAAGCAAATCAAATTGCAAACTTAGAATTTGTTTTTATGAACAAGTGAACTACCATAAACTATCTCGTTTATTTAAATTTATTTTTTTATTGCGTTATACAAAAAGAGCAAAATGATTGCTGTCAAATTTGTAATAACAGAGCAGATCAATTTTAATCAGAGTAGCTAGTTACTAATATCTTAAATGACAAATATTGAAAAGCCACAAATCTAACAAACAATTATAATATCATCCGCAACTAAGATTCGTTTTTCAATTCGAAATACAGCTCATCTATAAACATACAAACATCTAGGTTGTGTTACCATCTCAGTTACTACCTGTATCTTCCAAGTTGATCCTCTTTATCCGTTAGAGGAACATACACTACGCCGAGAAGCGTTTTTTTCTCCACTTTACCATTAGCATCCTTTTTGTATTGGATGAACGATTGTGAATAAGTTCCAACAGGAGCTACCATTACGCCACTTGGCTTCAATTGATCTAGAAGCTACATAATGTAGAAATGTTTGATTTCAAGGTACATAATGCAGAGGCATTACATGCTTAGGTTCTTCTCTACATGCTGCTCCAACATGAATTACATCAAATGGTCCTTCCTCAAACATTGCACTTCTGCCGTCAGCAACTACAAACAAACAGAAAACAGTTTCTATTTACTATGTGATCGTATAATTATACCGACTAATTTTAGGATTCCATCTTTCAATAGTTCGGGCTTTGCCTTTTTCACATTTTCAATTGACATGTTCACTAACTCTTCGATGTGGTCAACACCGACAACCATACCAGTAGGGCTGACCTAAAGAGTAAACGCTTTTAGCAATTTGATTAAAATTATTATTTGAGAAATCGGTGATTATTTTCTGTGCCAGTATCAACAGCTGCCGTTTTGATAGCCTCTGTTATCATCGTAAGGACATAAAGTATGAAATGAGCTATCGAAATATAGAACTAAACCTGATTTTTTTAATTGTGAAACTACCGATCTTCTTGATTCTACGGAGGAGGTGTTTGAATGTGATAACTGGAGGGAGCGTGGTGGATGTCTAAAGGGAGTCGATTCCAGGCAAGTGAGGCGGCGACAAGGAAGGATCGGAGACCGTAGTTGTTGGAGTAATTGGAAACGTGGAGTAAGAGGGTATGACGGGAACGCAGCGATAGCGAGGTTGGGCGAGTGTCGTCTAAGAAAGGAAGGTTGATGAACGATGGGGAGCCGACAGCGATGAGACGAAACGTTACGAGAAGAATGCGGACTTTATTTCGGATGTGGATGGTGGGCCAGGAGAGTTGGGCAAGATATGTGGATGTGTGGTCGAAGCGACGGAGACGAAAGAGCACTCGAACGGCGGTGTTGATTATTCGTTGTAGGGGTAGGATGATATATTTTGGAGAATTGGCGAAAAGGCAAAGGCAGTAATCGATTTAAGGGAAGAGAAGCGATGAAAGAAGAGACATACAAGAACGGAAGTCGATAAAGGGGCGAATACTGCAGTTGTCACGGAGAATTAAGTTAGACGAGCGGACCTTGTCACGGACGAATGGTTTAAGGGAAAGGTGATCATCGAAATGGAAGCCTAAAGAAAGGGAGATTATGTACTATGGGGATGATCAATGAGGCAAAAGATACAGATTATGTACTATGGGGATGATATATGTTTGGTTTATGGGGGAGGATCCACATTATTTTGGACTTGTCGGGTTTAGAACGAGATGGAGATTGGAGAGACGTTTGTAGATAGAAGAAATACAGTTGGAGGCAGATATGCCGATATCGTGTATGCGATGAACGGGTGCATGATCATATATAAGGATGTCATCGGCGTATTTGCATAACGTTAAAGGAGTAAGGTTTGATAAACGGAGAGAGATTGCCAAGCAGAAGAGAGGAAATCAGGGGACCTGTGACTGAACCTAGTGGGACCCTACAAAAATAGGGATGGGAGGGGAGGATGATAAATTAGAACAGACGCGAAAGGAATGGTCGGATAGATATGAGGCAAACCATGCTACGGAGGAGAAAGAAAATCCCTAATCATAACGAAGGCGATAAAAGAGGACGTAGTGCTCGACAATGTCGAAGGCGGAGGAGAGGTCGATGGAGATGAGAACACTATTTAGAGCCTTGTCTCGAGAAATGAGTAGGTCGTTGTAAACTTTCATGCAGGTGATTGCTGTGGAGTGATTAGAGCGGAAATCGGATTGGAAAGGAAGGTACAGATTGGATGAGGAGAGATAAGCGTTGATCTGTATTGGGTAGGCAGTGGATCGGCAGGTTAGGTTTGGCTGTGCAAGGACATGAGGACAGATGAGACTTCGGTAGTTGAGGCAGGGAGAATATGAAAGAGTTCCGGGAGGATTAGGCGAGGCGAGTAGCAGTGAGATGGAATGGAGACAGGGTTGTGAGAGAGCAAATTATTATTAAGTTTATGTTTTTAAAACAAATTTATTATACGAAATAAAATAATACAATAACGGTTCCCCAAATGGACAAATAAACAATTATCATTGCATTTTTCTAAATCATCTTCAATGATTTAAGATGTTCCTGCAATATTCCTTTGCGGTCGAACGAGTAGCTCGCATGCTGATGCTGCTCCGGCGATATATAATAAAATTTTACTATTTATATTGTTTAAGACTTAGCTATAGGGTGTAAATATTAATAGAGACTTCGATAATTTTAAAAAGATTAATTTTATCAAACGTTGTTGCAAAAGCAATTTAGACTAAATAGATGGACACTAAAGGTAACAAATAAATTTTGAAGATTTGTTACTGAAAATATGATTAAATAATAATATCTATATTATATTATATTAAATATAATTAATAACATATAATTAAATAATTATTAATAATTAATTACTTATATTATTAAATATCATTTTTTGAATTGCACCTTAAACTAAAATAAGAGGCGATTAAAGGAAAAATAATGATCTACGAATATTTCGATGGTACTAGAGAACATTAGCGTTAGTTTAACAACATATAGAAACTTAACTAAAAGTAAATTAATTGAAAAAATACTAATTTTAATAATATAATTTAAATCAACAAAATATGTATTCTTTAATATATTTATAAATGGAATTGAAAGATCAAATGTCAAAATTACATATGTCACTTTTCCAAGGACCTACTTGATTCACTGTATGCGTTGCTGATTAATTCCTCGACAAGTTCCATATGGTCATCATCGTAAGGAATTCTCTGTTTGCCAGATTCGTGAACTTCCTCTTCTGTAAGGGCTGCGAACCCGGCAACGATCGTCTCCAGCATACTTGCTGCATTTTCCCTTTGAACAGCAGCGCTTAAACGCTGCATGATGAATGAACATGCGCACTGGTTCGTGTTGGCCTGGCACATTATTTTACCCAAATCATGGGAGAACTTGGTGTTTTTCTCGGATTAAATTCAACAAGTGTTTCAATGGACAGCGGCACAAATGAGTATTGAGTACGGTCAATACAATCGAACTTTAATTAATTTAAATTTAATATTTAATTTTAAATTTATTTTAATTTACAGAACAAACCATAAAACATATCAGTTAACTTGATGTGTCTCAAGCAAAAATGAATAAAAGGTTAAAAATGACATTAAAAATGACATATGTTGAAAAGGTTAAATCGTGAATGATGTGTGTAATCACGTAATCGATAAATCGCGAATGATCAATTTAATAGCGAATTCTCCAGACATTCAAGAGTTAAAATAATTAATGTAACGTGTATAAAGGCGAGCATGAAGGCATTATAAGCCGTAGGCATGTGACTAATAATGATGGTCAATTTACTAGAAATTAAAAATATGCTTGACTCTATGAATTTATCTCGTCGTATAGAAAGTCGAACTGTAATGTAATATAAAATGTAAAGCTATAAATTGTAACACCGTTCGCAACTAAGTAAAATAAAATATGAAAATAATTACTCTTATTTTACCATGTAAGCCATATACGCGCTAAGAATCCCACTTCCACTACCAACATCAAGTGCGCGAGCCCCATCCACTAGCTTATCCTTCATAAACTCTAACGCATATGCGTGCTAGAAAATAAAGAGTTGAATCATCCAATATATATTGCAGAAACAATCCATACCATATGAGGCGCACTAATGGTCGCCCCATATCCAATACTCTGTGGACTGTCAGAGTAGGGTTTTGGGCTAGAGCAGAATAAAGCCCTGTCAAATGCTTGCATGGTTTCAAGTATTCGAGGAGTTTTTAAAATACCGGCGACTACATTGAAATAAATCATTACATTTCTATAAAAAGTGTCTTACTTTTTAAATTATCAAGTAGTTTGTTCATACTCTCTGCTGGTAGCCAAGTCATCTAAAATCATAAAAGCTAATTTTTTTATTAAATCATAATAAACGTATCCTATATGCTGGATGGTCAGTCTTTGGAAGTCTCAAGCATCAATATTTAATAATCGAATTAAATAATATAATAATATATAATAATTAAATTAATTTAGAAACGACGTCCAACAAACTCAGAATTTTGAATAGGTCGGTTTGAGATAAAAATATTATAAAAAATATTATATGTCATGATTATAATTGTATTCCAATTTTTACTGACCAAAACAGCTTATGTAGTCATCCGATGTGTTGATTATCTTATGGGAAAGTAACCGTAATACTTTAATTAATAATAAAGTGATTCCTAGCGCCGCCAACTTAAATTTAGATTTGGCTCATTTGAGGGAATCTTTGAACTTGCGGGAAACCTTTAAATACGAATACCTATGTAGTATAAAACGAGAATTGATATTTCACAAGTTTTTAAGTTTATGCTGTAAACCAGGGGTCTCCAAACTTTCCAGCCTTAGGGCCATACTTATTACTCCAGTAAGTTCCGAGGGCCAAACCATATTATCATTGTTGCCGGTGGTAAAAAGTGGAATAGTCTACTTATGAAAAAAGTCTGAAAAAGTACGCGACGTTTAAAAGAGGCTGCAAATCGGACTAAAGTCCGCAAAACCCATCTATTGCAAATTATTAATTTTCTGCCATTATCTGTAATTTATGTATCAGCCGTAGAGTACGAGCCATGAGAAGTAACGTGACACGACATCTGGTGGATGCAAGCGGAAATAGGCAGTACCTTCTATCTCCAACAGATGGCGCTAATAGAGCGTACAGAATAATCTCTTTTGTTCGAGAAAGTTCTACTGTCTTTCACACACTTCTAGATGCCAGTAATTGGAATATTTAAGAAGGCTAGTGGCGCAACCACAAGTCAGTTCCTATGATACCGTTGTGAAATAAAATAGTGCGTACCTCCTTAAAACGTGGTTTTGCGTGTTTCAGTTTATGTCTTAAACTTTAAGACATCTTTGTAACAGTATTTTTTTTAATTGTTGCTCTTGTGTGTGATTTAGTAGTATTATGGAAAAGAATAAAAAAATTGATAGTGAATGCAGAAAATTCAAAGATCAGTGGACCATTTAGTATTTCATAATTGAGTCCAGTAACAAGGCGCTGTGTTTTATTTGCAATGAAAGCATAGCCGTTCTCAAAGAATATAACATTAAACGTCATTATGAATCAAAACATTTTGAAAATTACTCAAGATATACAGGAAGTTGGCGGACAGGAAAATTCGAAGCAATGAAGCGCGGATTGAAATCGCAGCAATCTTCATTTACAAAACTCAAAACTGAACAAGAGGCAGCAACTCGTGCCAGCTTTCGTGTGGCTCTTGAAATAGTAAAACGTGGAAAACCATTCACCGATGGAGAAATGATTAAAAATGCATAAATGCAGTAGACGAAGAAATGTGGCCTGAAAAGGTAAACTCATTAAAAACTGTCAGCTTGTCGGCAAACACTGTGGCTCGAAGGGTAGAAAACATCGCTGAAAATATATCCTCTCAACTGTTTGACAAAAATGGACATGTTGAGTGGTTTTCTTTGGCCTTGGATGAGTCAACGGATGTGACAGACACTGCTCAGGTGTTGATTTATATTCGAGGAGTAGATAAAAGTTATGAAATGCATGAAGAACGTCTTGATATGTATAGTATTTATGGGACAACTACTGGTGCAGATATTTTTAAAGGAGTTGAAATGGCCATTAATCAAAAGAACCTTCGATGGAAAAACTTGAAATGTATGACAACTGATGGAGGCAAAAACATGAGTGGGGAAGATAAAGGAGTAGTCGCTCTTGTGTCAAAGGCTGTAGAAAATGACGGTGGTTCAAAACCATTAGTCTTACATTGTATCAATCATCAACAGTCTTGGTGCAGAAAATATTTGAATATGTCTTTAGTTCTGAAATCAGTCATATCAACCATTAATTTTATCAAGATTTTTGGGCTGAATCATCGACAATTCCGACAATTTATTGAAGAGATCGGAGAAAATGACTTACCTTATAATACTGCCGTACGTTGGCTTAGTTGTGGGAAAGTCCTTCAGCGCTTTTTTGAACTTCGAGCAGTGATCGCAATTTTTTTTGAATGAAAATCATCGCCCTCTTACTGAATTACAAAACAACGCATGGCTGTGGAAGTTAGCATTCTATGTTGATTTGACAAAACATGTGAACGAACTGAATTTGAGATTGCAAGGAGAAGACCAGAATCTTCCTGATTTATACACTAATATCAAATCAATGAGTAAGAAATTGATAGTGTTTCAATCACAACTATGAAGCAAATGTTTTTCACATTTTAAAACATGTAAAATGTTCAGCCACACCACTGAGACTGAGTTTCCTATAGATTTTGCAATTGAAACTTTGAGTTATTTGAAAATAAATTTTGATACGCGTTTCTCGGACTTTGATTTCATTGCGAATCAAATTAAGATTTTCCAGAATCCTTTTGATGCTGACATTGAAACCCTAGCCTCTGAACTTCAAATTGAAATGATTGATCTACAGTGCAGTGATAAAATTAAGAACAAATATCAAAACTCATCATTGTTGGAATGTTATAAGAGTCTTCCCCTGCCACAATTTTCTAATTTGCATAAATTTGCTCGTGGGCTGTTTTCTGTTTTTGGCACTACTTATTTGTGTGAGAAGACCTTCTCCAAAATGAAGTACATAAAAAATGCTTACAGATCTAAATTAACCGACGAGAATCTTAAATCCATTTTAATAATTGGTACAAGTAAAATTAGTCCACAACTTAAAACTATTATCAGTGGAAAATCTCAGTTACATAAATCTCATTAGTATTTGATATGTCATTATGCATGTAATAATTTGTGTTTTGATTTAAAATGTATGAAATTTAGTTGGATTCATTTCAATAATTTGTTAGTTATTATATACTGAAGTTAAATATTCTGCATATATAAATGTCTTTACTTATTACAATTCCGTGTTTCTTTATCCAACTTATTACAAAAACAAAAACAATAAGCCTACAACAATGTTATTAGTAGTTAGTCCAGGACCATATCAATATAGATGTTATCTTTATAATTATTCAACATAAAATTTGAATACTTCAGTGAACTTAAGTTAATTTGCTAGAAAAAATATGTGCTATAAAAGGAGTTTTCAAGTATGCTAGCTCTCCGCGGGCCAGAAATAATCTGTCAGTAGGCCTGATGTGGCCCGCGAGCCGTAGTTTGGAGACCCCTGCTGTAAACTTACAATTTAAAACATTGTAGCTGCATACATGTTTCTGTTATACTACGATAATAGTCAAGATTAACAACTCATTTAATGAGTTGTTTAATATTAATTGCATATGATTTATTTCACCTTATTTATTAATGTGGTTCAGATATTTGTAAATCAACTGAGCACAAATATGATATTTCCTACTCATTTATTCTCCTAAAAGAAAAGATAATAATAAAACAAAGATTATAGTCGAATTTAAATCTATTTTGTATAATTTATGAACATTAAAAATAACAGATTAGTTATTAATTTTAATTTAGCAAATTAAATATACTTTTAATGTAAATTTATTTCGTGTTCAATCGTCTAACTTCCTGTAATGTGATTCTTCTATTATTCAAGGTGTTGAAAAAATATACATAAAGATTTTTTTAAATTTTAACTTGATTTTAGTTGTAGTGCGCTGGATGTAATTGTGCGAAATCAACACGATTTTGGTAAATGAATGCTTTGCGCATCACCCAGTACACGTTCCCTTCTACATTGCATAAAGGTAAGCACATGTGTTTGGAGACCCACAATCAATCACTTATCGAAAAATCACTTTCATATTGCTCGCTGCGAATTACTGTAATGCGCAGAAATCTTTTGTGAATGAACGTTAGTCGTGAAACTGACTTGTGCTTTTTAATCTGAGAAAAGCAAAATGTGTCAACACAATACTCTTAGAGCACAGGATGTTGCATACAAAGTAAACATGGTCGCCTTTTTACTCATTTCACAGGATATTGCATACAAAGTAAACCTTTTTACTCATTTACACAAAATGCATCTCGCAATTTGATCATTGTAGCCACAACAACAAAATATACTTGATGTGGCTTCATTTTACAATTTTTTCGTTTACTAAAGAAGCAGAAATAAGTCCCAAATTATCATCGATTTTGTGAATTATTCTTCATATTGTGACCGTGTGTTGACGATGCGCTGTACCTGATAACGTATCGACGCTGCACGAATAAGCTGAAGCGGCTCTTCTTATCGCGATCCTTATTATTCTTCTTACGATAAATTAATTGTTTCTTTTTTGCATTGCATTTTGATATGCAATCTATTTGAAAAGTGTAACCGCTTCGGGTCCGAATCCGTCAAACAACGAAGGCTAATTGTATGCCACCTTCGATTTCGTAATTCGTTATGTAGTCTTATTTTGCTTCCTGTTTGTATGGAATTCGTGAGCGAGCGTTGGTAGTTTTCGAATTGTGCATGTGCATTAAAGATGCACACGTCGAGAAATGAGCGTAAAAATCCAACACCGAGACAATATGTTTGATCTTCCAAATATATTTTTACGCTAATATCTTATAAATAGAACGACAATAAAACACTAGTTTTATGCAAATGCTATTGTATTGTGTATTGATTTGACCTTTTTGAAAAGTTTTCTGTCAAGTACTCAAATATATATTTATAAATATATAGTATATATATTGTTAAAGTATAAATTGAAAAGCAGTCCAGGATCTTCTTACGAAACTCTTCAGTTTCGTCTTTACGGGACGAAAGTCCCGTAAGGACGAAACTGAAGAGTCCCGTAAGGACGAAACTGAAGAGTCCCGTAAGGACGAAACTGAAGAGTCCCGTAAGGACGAAACTGAAGAGTCCCGTAAGTACGAAACTGAAGAGTCCCATAAGGACGAAACTGAAGAGTCCCGTAAGGACGAAACTGAGGAGTCCTGTAAGGACGAAACTGAAGAGTCCCGTAAGGACGAAACACGTGTCTAGCGTTGTGTTTTGCGTTCGATTACACACGGTTTGAGTTCATTGGATTACTGGGCGCACACTTGGGCAAATAGATGTAGTTCGCCCCAGTTTTAATCTGAACATTTTAATATATATATATATATATATATATATATATATATATATATATATATATATATATTATAAATTATTACGTTAATATAAATACGCTATATAAATACGCTAATATTTTATAAAATTGATGTTATTAATAAAGTAAAAAGTGTATCTGTATTTATTAAAATTCCTACTTTCACTTGAAATTCTTTACTCGTAAAATTAAGAATTTAATAACTTAAAAGCAAATTAGCATCTAAATTTCAGACGAATTTAGCTTTTTCAATTAGTTTATAAACAAAAAATTATCGATTGCCTAAAATGATAAGCGTTTTGCTACAGAATGACCAGCCTTAGTCTTATACTGCATAATTCGATTTTCGGTTCGGTCGTCGGCAATGCTTTATGCAAATTTATCAAAAGCCCTAAACTCTCGAAAATAATTCATCATAAATAGAATGCATTCCATTTTCATAAAATATATATTATTAAACGCCATTCTAACCGTGTATATACTGCAACTGATTAAGAAAGAATTAAACTTTAAAATTGGAAAACACCATTTCACCGCATCCCGATTTTTAGAATATAACCACAAGCATTCACGAAATTAATAAATTAAAATATAACAATTTGTCACATTTGCAGACGTTTTAATATATTTTCAACTATGGAATATACCGAGTTGGCAAATTCTGTGATAAAAATTCATTAAATTAAAATTAATTAAATAAATTATTAAAAATTAATTAATAAATAAATTATTAAAAATTAATTAATAAATTATTATTAAAATTAATTCATAAAGTTAAAATTAGTTTTAACCAGACACACATGAAACATCAATAATCACCACAATTGAAAATTAACAACGCAGCTCTGCATCGAAAAAGTTGAAATTAACTCAATTTCTTTTCAATGTCATCAGATAAAGCAGAGCTTAAGACTCCATTTAGCAAAAACGCATAGTTCAAACTTAAGGCGTTATACATAGCTGAAAGCAACATCTTACATCTGATGAAAGTCTAATAAAAATGTGTACCTTGATATTTATTTCACTAATATCATTATCATTTTCTGCTGAATTATGTTCGATCGTATTTTGTGGTAGTTTGCAAGTTTCTGAACATCCGTTAATTTCTATCCAAGAAAGATAGAACAGCTAAAATGTTGAATATTAAATATTATGTAAAATTATTAATTTACGGTAAAATTAACAATACGACATGCTATCAGGTTGAAATTACAACCTGATAAATTTATAAACCCTAATTAAATGACTTAGTATGCATTTCTAATAGATTAATAGTTTCGAGATTGTTGACTTCAGGTTTTATTTCTTTGTAGCAATCGCATAAATATTTTAGGATTTTTTTCAACAAAAAGGATTTTTATTCGTCTTTTTTGAATTTGCTTAAGAGTGAGTACTCCTAAAATGTTTCTATATATATTTCTTCTTTTATTAAATTTAAAAAAATTTCTTTACAGAATTTCACAAATATTAGAATAGTCACATTTAGTCATTTTCGTCACATTAATATTTATAAATATCCATCCTGATCTGCATTATATATTATACATTATAATTATATATATTACATTATATAATATACAAAAATATTATATATTTTTCTTCAAATAGAAATTCCATATTTTCGTTTATTATTTCTTCTCGCGTATTCAAGTTCCTTTGGTATTGAAAATGTTGAGTTGTATGCACGATAGATAGAATTCAATGTAAGTAATTATAGATTATTAGATGTTTAAATAAAATATTTTGCAATTGTTTAAATAAAATACAATTGTTTTACGGCTTTTAGATTTTGCAAGAACAACCTTAATGCCATTAACAACCTTAATGGTATTTCAATTGATAGTTCATTATGCCATGTTTTATTTGTAAAAATAAATCGTTGAGTACATATGGCTGTTTTTTAAATATTCAGGAACAATCAGGTATAGTTGAACGACAACAAAAAATATTTTGATATTTCGCTAGAAACTACTAGCATCTTCAGAAATTAACACAATTTCTGAAGATGCCAGTAGTTTCTACTGGCATACTATTGCGGTCCCTACAAAAGAAGACGTTACGTGAACCAGTGTTCGCGATGATTATATTATAGTATTAATTTTTAAATATCCAGGAACAATCAGGTATAGTTGAACGACAACAAAAAATATTTTGATATTTCGCTAGAAACTACTAGCATATTCATAAATTAACTTTCTAGCGGAATGTCAAAATAATTTTTGTTGTCCTTCAACTATAACTGATTGTTCCTGGATATTTAAAAATTAAACAGACAATAATATTAAACACATGTATAAATAATACAAATTAATTAAAAATTAATTAAGAAATTATTACAAATTAATACTATAATATAATTAATTATTATATAATTATAATACTATAATATTAATATTAAAATAATAAAAGTCAATATACAAATTCAAAAATTGAAAGTTGTCTGTTAACGATATTTATATCATGTATATTTTTATCGAAGAATGCAAACAGTTGTTTAAATACAATAATTCGGGAAATTAACATAAAAAGATCAAAGAATATACATCTATATTATCAAATCAGCTAACTGAGTCTACTTATTTAATATAATTATAAAATAAGCAAAACATAATAATGCTAAATCAAAATTTAATAATTAAATAATAAAATAAATAATTGTTTTTATATTTTAATTTAAATTAAGTTAAAAAAATTGAAATTTAAAATAAACGTCATTTTTATGAATTGATTAATAAATAACAGACGTTGTATCAGAATAAGAATTAGAGGTCATCAAGAGGAACTGATATGCTACTCCTCTGATTAGGTATACATCGTTATACATCTATACAGACGACATCTTTTCAAGTTTGTCTGATTTTTAGTGTTACGTTTTTTTATTCTTTCTAAACGCATCAAATAACGCATACTGGATATACACAGCGTTGATGTAATAATCAATAATAATCAATAACAATAATTTCTGAAGTTAATTAGAAATTAACTTCAAAAATTTCTGAAGATAAGAAATTTCCTTTTTTTAATTTTTAATAATTATTAATAAAACAAACACTTGAGGGGTTCCCGCAAATGGGCCCATGATTATATTAAAGTTATTTCAATTGTCATCACCATCACCAGTCCACTCGAGTGTCTCCACTTGGTGAACGACTTCCTTTTGGCGTAGTTGTGATTGACCGCGAGCTAGTTGATACTGGTTCACGTGCTCGTTGGTATTTTCGGTTCGATGGTATGTTGACAGTGGTTCGCGAATTGGTCGTCGTAGACACATCGATGCAGTTTTTGCTACAGCTATCGACAACTTTGCTCTAAGCTGATTTATACACGTGGTATATTCTGTATTAAATTTTGATGCCATCTTTCTCGCGATTAATTGTATAATTTTGTTAGCATCTGGCCCGATGCCTCCGCTGGATGTCATCACAAATGGATAGAAACATCCTCTTTCAATTCTTGACACTCGCTCTTCGTACTTTGCTCGTTTCCTGGATTGATGATATTATAATCCCGCAGCCGGACCGGAAATGTATGATAAGGCAAGGCAGTTATAGACGCGTACATCCCAGAAGGATCGCTCCACGTTTCCATATTCCAAACTACTATATGCAATATCTAATCTTGCATCTGATGCACGAGTTGCTGTAGAATGCTAAGAAATTTCTTTTTGTTTTAATAATAATTTATTTAACGTGGCAAATGCATGCCAACTGCATGCTTGCATGACTACTAACAAAAAAACAGCAAAAGTCACAGATTAGTTCATTGTTGACATGGAATTGGATTTGGCGTTTGAAAAACGGCATTGAGGTTGATTGGCGGATATGAATGGGCATATGATTCCACGATAGAGGAGCAGCCACAACGAAGGAGCGGAATCCAGAAGAGCTAGAGTAGTTTGGAACATGTAAAAGAAGGGAATTACAGGAACGCAAGGAACAGTAAACAGAGCGAGAATTGTCGAGAAAAGGAAGGTTGAGAAATAAAGGGGTATGAAAAGTTGTAAGGCGAAAATAAATGATAAGATGAATTTGAACACGACAATAAATGGTAGGCTAACCGATAGAAACAAGATGGTGGGATGTATGATCAAAACGACGAAGACGGAGGATAATTCGAACGGCTGCGTTAACGTTTCGTTGTAGTAGAAGAAGAGTGGATTTAGGTGAGTTGGAAAATAGACTAAGACAATAATCGAGTCAAGAAAAAAAGGAGAGAAGATATGAGAGTCATACAAGAAGGGAAATCGATCAATCTACGAACTTGACGGAGGTTGCGGATAATCAGGGTAGATGAGCGTACTTTATCTCTAACGAAAGGTTTAAGTGAAAGATCGGTTGTCAAAATGGAAGCCTAGGAAAACGAGATTGTCAACGATAGGGAGAATTGTATAATTTAATGACATGGAGGGAGTCTCTACGCCAAAGCGTCTAAGAACGATCCACATTATTTTTGATTTATTAGGATTCAGAGATAGGCGAAGGGGAAGAAATATGATTGAAATTTGAGGCAAGACAGTTGGAAGCAGAAACACTAAGATCATGAATACGATTAGCAGGTGCGTGAACATAGATGAGAATGTCATCAGCATATTGCATAACATAAGAATTGAATGTAGGAAAAATTGAAGACAAATCACTGAGAAGAGAGAAAAGCAAAGGGCCTAATACGGAGCTTTGTGAAACACCGGACGGAATGGAAGAAGGATGGAACAGAGAAGAGTTAGAACAAACGTGAAAAGTACAGTTTCATAGATATGAAGAAAACTAAGCTACAGTGGGTAAAGAGAAGCCATAATCATGACGAAGACAATGGAGAAGAATCGAGTGATCGACGATGCCAAAAGCAGATGATAGATTAAGAGAAACTATGACACTACATAATTTTTGATCGCACGAGATGAGTAAGTTGTTATAAACTTTAAGACAGGCAATTTCATTATAGTGATTAGAGCGAAAAGCAGATTGGAAGGGAGGAAACAAGTTGGAGAAAAATAGATATGCATTAACTTGCTTAAAATCTAGACGCTCAAGGAGTTTAGAGAGGGTTGGAGAAGTGAGATAGGACGGTACGAAGATGTTAGTGAGGAATCGAGAGATTGCTTTTTGATGAGAGGACGAACAGTGGTGCATTTCCAGATGGAAGAAAATGTACGGCGGCGGATAAACAAGTTGAACAAAGTGGTTAGGAAGGGTGAGATAGATGATCAGATGTTTTTAAGCAAGTGGGTTGAAATTGGGTCAGAAGGAGAGATTTTATTATGTAATATCAGAAGAACCGAAGAAACTTCATCAGACGAAACGGGAAGAAGGTGGAATAGCTCTGGGAGGGAAATATTTAAAAAGAAGAGAGGATACAAGGGGCATATGGGTTGAACAGAAGTTAAATTATATAGCTTTGCTGATAATAAGAAAATTCATCAGGATTTATGTTGCAAGGGGTAGATGATCGTGAAATAATTGAATTTTAATATTAAAAATTATAAATATTAATTTATAATTTATAAATCAATAATTTGTAAATAATTTTTGTTGTATATTTCTTTTTTATTTTTATTTTTCGTGCTAATTTCTGAAGATGCTGGTAGTTACTAGGGAAATATCAAAATATTTTTTTGTCGGTCAACTATACTTGATTGTTCCTGAATATTTAAAAAACAGCCATATGTACTCAACGATTTATTTTTTACAAATAAAACATGGCATAATGAACTATCAATTGAAATACCATTAAGGTTGTTAATGGCATTAAGGTTGTTCTTGCAAAATCTAAAAGCCGTAAAACAATTGTATTTTATTTAAACATCTAATAATCTATAATTACTTACATTGAATTCTATCTATCGTGCATACAAATCAACATTTTCAATACCAAAGGAACTTGAATACGCGAGAAGAAATAATAAACGAAAATATGGAATTTCTATTTGAAGAAAAATATATAATATTTTTTAGCCTTCAATTAGTAGAATAATTTCCGTAAATTTAAATATTGATTTCATTTTAATGTCGAGCAATTTTATACGAGTCTATCTAATTTATTTAGTCTATCTATTTTCTGCAAACTAATTCAATTAAATTAATCAAGTTAATTTACACTGTATTGTATGATATTCTTCTGTTAACATATTTCACTAGCTACTTATTTCCCTTTCCCGAAAGAATAAAGTGGCCATAGATACTTCATTTGTATACGAAAATACAAAAAATACTTGAACACGACCAGTAATATCCAGTATTCCGGATTATCTTTGATTGTAAAAATATCGATTACTAAAACCATGCTTTTCCTGGTGCAATTAAATTTCTGCCATATAAAAATTTGTAATTCTGCAAAAAAAGTAATTCTGTGAGATGGTAATTCTGCGAGAAAGTATTCTGCGAAATAGTAACCTGCAAAATGGTAATCTGCACGAAAGTAATTCTGCGAGACGGAAATGGAAATGTCGATAAAATGGAAATGTCAATAAAATGGAAATGTCAATTTATTCGATAATAAAGGAGTGAATTTCGCTCTCTTCTTGTATATAATTTCTAAAACAGTCTGCATTAACAATTCTGGTTTTATTCCATATAATTCTGCAACATCAACTCTATACCAATGTTTTCCAAATCATCAGCTTTAACTTGGAACCTTTGGAAAAATCCAAAAGATAAGATTCAGTGATTGCTAAGCACGATGTGATCATCCATTATTATCATTAGGTCAGCTAGGATTATATTTTATAATAGACCTATATTATACATTTAATTAGACCACCATTATATATTAATGACATGCTTACTGCTAAAGTGAAACTGGACTTGCTGATATGAACCATAGACGGATAGAATTGCTTATGTTTTCGAAATGCATTGTATACAGCGAATCCAGAAACAATAAAGCTTATTGTCAATACAATGCTTTAACGAGGGCGAACCATCATGTTTTGAGGAAATCTAAAAATCAGTTTTAACTCTATGAATGCACGGTATCATAAATCAGGTGAAATTGAGAGCATTATTATTCTTAGACCACGTAGGAGCTAGTGCTCATACGGTGGCATCACAAAATACAAAAAAAGCACAAAAGAAAATACAGAGAAACTAACATATAATGGTTGAGATTCACAGTACATTCCTCATAAACATTAGTTTTGACTTGGTCCGCACTATTTCCATAGGAAGGTTATTCCATTCCTTGGTAACTCTGATTACCATGCTGTTGAGCCCTTTCAACCGCCTGCAAACTTGATTAATAGTGAATTCGTGCCCTTTGTACGAGCTTCCGTCCGCAAAGGGAACATAAAATAAAATTAAACTTGTAGGAGCATTAACAGCCTGCCATGTGACAACAAGATCCTTTACTCTTCGTTTAAGAGACATGGGTTTCATATTAAGGAGTGATAAGCGGTAATGATAGTGGAGGTCCCGTAGCAGCACATTTGATTGCTTTTCTGAGCGTTCTCTCTATCTGAAGATCTTCCTTCCTAGTTACTAGATACGATAATTCGGAGCAATACATTATTATGTTTTCAGCATAAGCGTTAAACAGGAATGGAAAGTTTTTTTTACTGTGAGACGGAAAAAACATATCCTGATGACACCGAATATTCTCAGAGCCTTGGAACCAATCGTATCAGTGTTCATTTTCGTTTTCAAATTGTTAGAAATAATTATTCCCCAAATCATTGATGTGATCAACAAGAGGTAAACGAGAGAACCGATGAAATAGCAAGCATCGCCGAATGTATGGCTAATGTGCATTGAGGTGCATTAAACATTATGAATTATGCATTATTAAGGTAAGGAAAGAAATCCCGAGTGGATGAATAATCGCGTATTAAATTCAATGGCATGTATTAACATTTTTACACCACTTTCACGAGAAGGTGATAAAAAATATAAAAATTATACCCTGAAGCATAATAACAAAGCATAATAATAATGCTAAATCAAAATTTAATAATTAAATAATAAAATATATAATTGTTATAAGATTTTTTATAATTTAAATCAAGTTAAAATAAAAAATTGAAATTTAAAAAGTCATTTTTATGAATTGACTAATAAATAACAGACGTTGTATCATAATAAGGATTATAGGACATCATGAGGAACTGCTATGTTATCAGGTTTCGGTTCCCAATTCCTATACCCAACATAGCAGCAAGGCCAAATACATGCTAATGATGTATTTCCTCTGATTAAATTTGATTATCTAGTATCTTATTCTAATACAAAGTATATTATTTATTATCCATCCATAAAAAGTTAAATAGTTAAATGATAATATATGAAATATATGATAATGACGTAATTCCTATGATTAAATTTGATTACCTGGCCTATCTTATTCTAATACAAAGTATATTATTTATTATCCATCCATAAAAATTTTCCGCTAATGATTTTAAATTTATTTTTAATATTATTGTGTTGATTTATATATTTTACTATTTTCTGTTTGATGTTATTTTTATAGTAACCTAGTTTAAAATATGTATCTATTAAATTATTTAAATGATTTTGAAGAAAGCCAATATCATTACAATATTGTTGCAATTCTTAAAATTTCATTATTTAATGTATTATATTTTATATTATATGGTATGCATGAATGCTCATGCAAAAATATGTTTCTTGTAAATTTAAATATATCATCTTTTATATAAGGTACCTGCATAAATTTTTTCGCTTATTATTAAAAGTTATTAGAATTAAATACATAATTGTCATCAGCATATCAGAGCATCTATTATATATCTTTCTATAGTTTAGATTTATTTTTTACACAGTTATGAACAAACTCGTATTCTATGAAGCTTAAAAATAAGTCAGCGATAATTAGGCTATTATTACCTTCCATTAGTGCAACTGTTATTTGTCTAAATATAGACGCCCCTATTTTTAAATAATTTTGATTTATTAAAATATTTAAGGATTCTATTAATTCAATTTTATCCATACATTTATATTTATTTGATGGTATAATTTTTGTTAGATAGGCGTTATATATAAATGTTTCGCTTAAGAGTTTAAATTTTTTTAATAATATTTTGTTGATATATATTTTTTCTATTTTTGCTTGATGTTATTTTTATAGTAACCTAGTTTAAAATATGTATCTATTAAATTATTTAAATGATTTTGAAGAAAACCAATATCGTTACAATATTGTTGCAATTCTTAAAATTTCATTATTTAATGTATTATATTTTATATTATATGGTATGCATGAATGCTCATGCAAAAATATGTTTCTTGTAAATTTAAATATGTCATCTTTACGATATAAATTAATAGTAGTTTTAATTGATGTTAATTTAATGCTCATATCAAGATATATACCTTCTTTATCATTAATATTGGTTTTATTAAGAATGAGGCTACCTGGATAAATTTGTTCACTAATTGAATAAAAATTATTAGAGTTAAATACACATATATCATCAATGTATTGAAATATATATTTCATATCTTTATATAATTAAGATTTATTTTCTAAGCAGTTATGAACAAATTCATATTCAATAAAGCTTAAAAATAAGCCTAGCTATAATTGGGATACTATTACCACCCATTGGAACACATTTTAAATAATTTTGATTTATTAAAATATTTAAGGATTCTATTAATTCAATTTTATCCGTATATTTATATTTATTTGATGGTTTAATTTTTGTTAGATAGGCGTTATAATTATTATAACATATATATGTATATCTTTTTCCGAATATAAGATTAATTAATTTTACTAACGCTTCTTTAATATCTGCTAAATCTAGATTTGTATAAAGCGTACTAAAATCGTATGTATTTATATTTTGAAAATTTATTCCTTTTGTCTGTTCTAAAAATTCTTTTGTAGAATTAATACTGAAATAGTGTTTTATACCAGTATTAATTTCGATTACCTTACAATATTTTTTAAAATGTGCTTTAATTACTTTAAGTATTTTATTCATATAGACAGAAAGTGGTTTTAATGTACATTTAAAACGCACTACATATGAACCTAGGTTTTATTGGATTTTTATGTAATTTTGGATTCCAATATAATATAGGTATAGTTTTATTATCTAATTCAACCTTTATACCCTTTTTATCCATTATAGAACAAGTGACTTGTAATAATTGTTTCTAAACTTAACTCACTACGTTCATATGTTGGATTTACATTTAAATCATTAGAATTAACCTCTTTCATTAGTATATCATAATAAAGCTTTTTGCATATGAAGACAAAGTTATTACTAGCTTTATCAATAGTTGTTATTATATAGTTATCCTTTAATTTAGTAAGTTCTTTATACATATCTTTATTAATTTTATCTTTCCTTTTATAATTGTTTGTTATTTTTATTTTCTCTCTAATTTTATCTAATATATAAGTTATTACTAGCTTTATCATATAATTTTTATATTAGTCATCATGTATCACATATACATACGATTGATATTTGTCACTTAAAAAAACAAATCAATTAAAATATTTTCATTTTTTTTGAAAAACAGTGTAAACTTTTAAATTTTAAATTTAAAAACATTACGTTAACTTGTTGATATTGTAATATATAACAGTTGCTTATAAAGCAGTTGAAATATTTATATTATAATATTTCATTAAATATTATTTAATTATCTATTATATAGATAATTAACATTTTTTATTTTCTTTTTCTTCTCTGTGAACAATTTTGTCAATGATTTTGCCCAGACGAAAGGCGCAAAGGGAAAATGAACTGTTTATTAATAAAATAATTCGATAAAAATATTACAAATCGTGAATCTCAAAAGAGAGTGAGACCAATTCGCGTGAAATACGTTGTTATCATTGAAGCCAGACGCGGAAGAACGGTAGCAAGTACCGTTTCGTCATCACAATGACTCATCAGTGCCAGATCCCTCCCACTACTGGATGCAGAGGAGGACTGGCAGACGGCACACGAGTCATATGTATGAAGTGCCAGAAAGATTTCTGGTAACTTCACATTAAGTGCTAAATTAGCACTACTGCTTCACCAAATAGGATCATTAGCAAAAGCACCGGCAAATGCCAGCTCAGGTCTCTTGAATATCGGCTAACTTAAATCATGAATCTCAAAAGAGAGTGAGACCAATCCGCGTGAAATACGTTGTTATCATTGAAGCCAGACGCGGAAGAACGGTAGCAAGTACCGTTTCGTCATCACAATGACTCATCAGTGCCAGATCCCTCCCACTACTGGATGCAGAGGAGGACTGGCAGACGGCACACGAGTCATGTGTATGAAGTACCAGAAAGATTTCTGGTAACTTCACATTGAGTGCTAAATCAGCACTACTGCTTCACCAAATAGGATCATTAGCAAAAGCACTGGCAAATGCCAGCGCAGGTCTCTTGAATATCGGCTAACTTAAATAAATCTTATACTTATGAGTCATTGTGATGACGAAACGGTATTTGCTACCGTTCTTCCGCATCTGGCTTCAATGATAACAACGTATTACAAATTGGTAAATTTTACTAAAATGGTTTAACTATTGTTCGTTATGTACTGTGCGAACCCCAGGATAGTAAAATAATATTTTTATGCAATCCGTGTGTCACATTTTCAGAAAATTTATCAAAATAAGTATCACCTAATAATTAGATATCAGATATCAGATATCAGATTATAATATATAATATGATAGTATTACAGTATATATTTATAATATATATAAAAATAAAGATAAATAATAAATAAGTATAAGATTTTATACAATTAATATTTATATAAACTTAAAATTTAAAATTGAAATTTAAAATAAAAATCAATTTTTATGAATTGACTAATAAATAATATGCGATGTATTCGAATAATAAAGAGAGATCATCAGGAGGAACTGTTATTTATCAGGTTTCGGCCCCTATTCCTCGACCGAACACGAGAGTGGGCCAAATACATGCTAATGACGTATTAAAGATGATATAAATAATTAAATCATTATTAATTAATAATGTTCTTAAATAAGCAATAAAATATTCGAATTTTAAGCCTGACTCGAAATGAATACATTTTAAGCCTATATTTACGAAGCAACTTACCATGCATCGTACAAAAATAATTTTAAATACCATCTGAAATAACACTCGAAATGTGAATGAAATGCTTATTATAACGAATTTTTATAAATGCACACACCTCTGAGTTCACAATTCGCAAAACAAATTGAAAAACAAATACTTGTATAATCATATGCAGATGACGCAACTGAATCGAATTTTCAGAACGAAAGAATTGTTTGTCTCATCAGTAAGATATATAATTCAATGTCAAGTGCATAAACTTCTTGAAGTTCAAATATGGCATATTTACTGTGAGTATTAATGTGTCCTCAAAACGCCTGAAGGCAAGCCTGCTGCAGTAAAATAAAACCGCCATTATCAAGCTTAGAATACTTTAGTAGGATCATAAAGTTACTATATTCAAACTGATCTATGTGTTGACACATGAACAGCTGTACACGGCTTGCCTTTTTGGTGCGTAATCATATACTGGGTGACGGATTTTCCCTACTCGGCACGCTCTTGGCCATTTATTTAGGTTGTGGTTTATATTTTTGATTTTAATAATTGCAAACACTTCAATAGACAATGCTGGTTTCTAAAGTATCCGAACATTACGTCATATTTCAAGCTGCCAGTCATCTAAATTCAATACACTCTATCTCTACAATATCCATATATTGTATTTATTAAATCTCATTTTGTTTCTTAAATCAAAATGAATAATCAATTTTTCAACTTGGATTGCAAAATTCACGTTGCTTTTATTGCGTTGAAATAAAATTAACCTAGAAATATCAGATTAGAAATTAACTCAGAATTATTAGAAACCCTCAATAAAAGTTTATGAAAGGAGTGCTTATTAAATCCCATTTATGTCTTTCGACCATGTATTACAAAAGATTGATTTACATGTAAAAGATAAAAACATCAACGTACAATTATCAGGATGGAGAAATCCTTTTGACGTCTTCGTCTTCTGAATCAAGGTTTTATTCTCTTCAAATGATGCACATCTTTTGAAAAAGATTGCAACATCTTGTCAATAAAATTGATCATTGAATTTATGTAACGATAGTCTCCATACTAAAGCTTTGTTTGGGGATTCATGTAATCACAGTTGTATGTTAGCTGGAGAAGTGAACAATACATGATCTAAGAGCTTCTTATTTTCTTCAAATGATGCAATATATTTGAAACATTAGTCACTTCTGGTATATCAAGTAACTTCCTAAGATATCGAAATCATGTGTATAATTTTACAATGACAATTACTGCAGTCGACGAACATTTTGGAGATATCTATAATGCTCTTGATGCTCTAGTGGATTGGTAATTGTCTAGCTTTGTAAAGCTTGATTCAATTAGGTCTGACATGTAGCAAGCAGACCTTAGTGAATCATAGGAAGGAGCATTATTCCAAAATAATTTAGTGCACCTTCGAATGAAATGGATCAAATTGAACTTACATTATATGTTGTTGAGATTTATCTGCGTATTTACAAGCCATATTTAACATAACTTAGCGATTGAGTGACATTTGGAAATCAAGCTACAACAAAGGATAACTGCGCATATGTGATTATTGTTTATTACGGATTTTATAGGGATTTTACAGTGCGATAGACAAATGTATTTTCAGCTACTTGGTTTCTTCCTATTCATCCACAACATGAATAAGAAGATGAATATACAACAAGCATGATGAAATGAATTGGATTATTTGAACGTACAACCTTTTCAACGATTGTGGTTGCAATCAATGACGGATTAGGACTATCGTTGCTACGAGTGTTCAAGTAAATATCAAAAATGTCTGCTAAGATTCTATTCCTACATTAAAAAATTAATTGCTACTGGTCACAGATGATTTATTTAACGAGTGACGATAAGTAAATTTTTATTTAAGTATAAAGCATTTACCAGCTCTCTGGTGAAAGTGTAAGCGGTCAGATACAGATGATAATTCAAATGTTGGATGCTAATTTAATGTTATAATTTGCAATATTATAAAACTTGGAATGCCACATAATACATTCATTTATACAATGTATATGTAGTAGATAACATCAACATTTATTTTTGTAATCTTTGCTATACTACCAATCCTACAAAATATATAGCTCAATTGTCTCAGCGTGACTACGCATAAAATAGTTATTTGTCCTCAAATTCAAAAGCGATTTTAACTAAAATTACTATTGTTGAGTCTTTTTAATGTTTGCTAAAATAACTTTCAAAGACCGACTTTTACGAGAATGTGTGATGATTTTGCATGCAATTGATTTATCACATCATCGTCTATTTTTAAGATCAAATTTATAATTTCTGCTATTTGTAGGCTGTATTTATCGCACATTTACTATTCTCCAATTAACTTAAAAATACAGAACAAATACTTAGCTTCAGACTAATTAATTCAATGATAGGATAGATCTGTTTTTATTAAACATTTCATATCGTACATGCTATTGTAAATATAATTTCGCTGATTAGAATTAAACAAATCGAGAAAAGTCAAAGAAAAATTTGTAACAATAAAATTTTTCTTTGACTTTCGATTTGTTTAATTTTAAAAACAATGAAGTCTGTTAACACGGTAATTAGAATCAAATTTATTTTATATTTCATTGTAAATATAATCAATACTTAATCGATTAATGTCAGTGATTAAGGTACACTAAATAATAAAATTTCATCAGTATAAATACGCCATTAGGTCTCGCTGCTATGTTGGGTCGAGGAATGGGGGATAAAACCTAATAAAATAGCAGTTCCTTATGAGAATTCTAATCCTTATAATTATGAATCGTCTGCTATTTATTAGTCAATTCATAAAAATACATGTATTTATTTTTTTATTATCGAGCGTTATACCTTATTCTACTACAGAGTATATTATTTACTATCCATTACAATTTTCAAATTATGAGTCTAAATACATTTTCTATAATGTTTGACGATTAATATTTACGATTTTTGTTTGATTTAATTTTTATAGTAACCTAGTTTAAAATATGTATCTATTAAATTATTTAAATGATTTTGAAGAAAGCCAATATCATTACATATTGTTGCAATTCTTAAAATTTCATTATTTAATGTATTATATTTTATATTATATGGTATGCATTAATGCTCATGCAAAAATATGTTTCTTGTAAATTTAAATATGTCATCTTTACGATATAATTAATAATAGTTTTAATTTATGTTAATTTGATGTTCACATCCAGATATACACCTTCTTTATCATTAATATTGGTTTTATTAAGAATATGGCTACCTGGATAAATTTGTTCACTAATTGAATACAAATTATTAGAGTTAAATATACATATATTATCAAAAATTTAATAATAAAAATTTTCCAATTATGAGTTTAAATACATTTTCAATATTGTATTGATGATTAATATTTAATAATAATGTATTTAGAGTAAACCTATAACAATTCCTTCAAATGATACGTAATTTTAATTATCTAATTAATTATCTATTAATCAGTTCATATTTTAAATTTTGTAAATTACGCCAACTCACCTTAAATATATGATTTATACTCAATGGATATACTTTAGAATATGCCTTTGGAACAACACAACTTTTGAGGACATCTCTTAATGCAAAATTACCATAGTTATTTCTCATGAAGGGTTTCGAGTTAAACATTTGAATTTAGTTACTGAATTTAATTATTTAATTCAATTTAATTACTCTGACGTAATTTTCATTACGTCAGAGTAAATACATCATTAACATGTATTTTTACTCACTGCTATACCGGGTGATGAATACAGGTCTAAACCGAATAATTTAAAATTCCTCCATATGATTTTTAAATTTAATTCTAACATACTTTATTATCTATTCATAAAATTAAGTTTTAAAACTTGTAAACTTATAAAATATTTGAATTATAGAAAATCTCAAGATTAAAATATAAAATACAAAATATAAAATACAATACTAGTTTCCCATACTATGAATTTATAATATTGAGAATTTATACTATGAATTTATAATATTTATATACTTATATTTTATTTATTGCTACCCAAAGGATGAAGTTTAAATTTTTATTAAATTTTGTACAAAATGTATTAATTATGATTATTTATTATTAATTGTTGATTTATTATTTAAATCAAGAAATTATAATTAATAATTATTTAAATTAAATTATTATTTTCGATTAATAAATTAATAGGTACAAAATTGATAGGACAACTATAAAATATTTGACGAATATCTTTGTTGTAGAGATATGGCCAAATCCGGATATCGAGTAGTAAAGAAACACGTATCGGATAAAATGACAGACAAAATAAGAAGACAGGAAGAAAAGAAAAATAAACGATTCGTACAAATATGTATATTTTTTGTACTATCATTAGTACTTTACTATATTCATTTAAAAGTGTATAAAGCTTTTACAATGTTCATTGATTATATTTGGTAAAATCAATAAAATCGGTGTGTTTCAATTGGTGCATTTAATATCATTGCTATATTGAGCTCAGTGTAATTTTTCGTGAATTCAACAATTACTACTAATAAATTTCTTATAAATTAATAAGTTTCTGTTTATAAGAATTAACGATAAATTTAAGAGAAAAATAAATTTATAAAATTAATTATTTATTAAAATTGTAATATTACTTTATATGGTACTATGAATTTTCTGTTGACTCACGTACAGAGAAAATGCTATCTTTTGAAATGAACTACATTTCAAACATTAATTGATGACAACATTTGACACAGCCAAAAGAAAATAGTAAAATATCTTCAATTGGACGATTAGTGCCAGACAATCGTTTAAATTCAGATCATATTTATCATCAACTCTGAAAACCAAGTTTATAATAAATACCAAAAATGTTAAAATACCTTAAGGTATTTACAAAGTGTAAAGATGGTAGTCTCAAAATTTGATGATCTGAATCTACAATTTTAGATTGGTAATTTTAAATGTTCAGGTAAAATTCGATGGTATAGTAAATATTACTAATATATCTGCTCATGCGAAATTATTCTGCAATAGTATTTTAGTATTATGACTTGAACGATACTCCAACCACTCTATTAATGTATCTGGTATTAAGTCAATCCAAAAAAGATAACACGTATTTTGAATGAGAGAGTAGCATAACATTAAAATAGCGAAAATCCCTTTCAAATGAACAAGCTTTTACGTTAGTAATTATCAAAAGATAGCTACAGCAATTTTCGAACAATTGTTTTTGAATTCTTTCAATTGTGACAATTGAAAGACTAATATGATGTCAAAAAAATTCAAATAGGAGTGGTTCGTAGAGATTTATGTTTATTACTTCCAATAAATAGTGTACGCAAATGGATTCAAGGCCTTTTTGAAATTTAATCAATTTCATATATCGTAAAAAAATTACATCTAAGAATACGTTTAATGCATTTTAAGAAAACATACATGGACGTTAGGTTGCTAAATCATCAGCATAGAATATTACTACAGCATCTCTCAGCTTTTTCTTTAATTTTGTATGTAGATCTAGCGGAAATAATAATAGCAATTCGGGCTGACAGTCAGCCTATATTGACACTATGATTTGGCATAATATTTCATCTGAATGACTGTTTTTGCTAATCATACAGTCAACCGCTGATCGTATTTCCTAAATTGTGAACGGCATATTTTTCGAATCTTAGAAAGCATTTGTAAGTCCATTAGTTGATACATGCGGATAGTTTCATTATATTTATCGTAGTAAGCTGATTTAAGATGACTTTCCACCACGATAGATAAATACGAATGCTTGGTAATTATGTGGTTTAATCCTCCGCTATAAGTTCTCTGCTAAAAATAAAACGTGACACACTTTCATCTTAAGTTGTTGACTATGTCATTGTGAGATAAGTTTGCAATATTTCCTTCGGAGATAAACATCTGTTTTAAAGCGATCTTGAACACATTCAGCTGTTTAAAAGAGATTTTGGTCATATCTGTTTTGATGCGATCTTGAACATATTTTGCTGCATTAATGCGATCTTGGACATATTTAGCTGTATTAATGCGATCTTGGGTATATTTAGCTGCTTTAAATTAATCTTGCTTACTTAAAGCTAAATGGTTTTCAAGGAATTTGAGAAAATTGGATTGTAGAATGAGTTTGATTTGATGCGCAAAAAGTTTAGCATGAACGCGCAGATAGGAAAAACTCAACTACAACGTTTAAGATAAAAATGCAATATTCAATCAATGATTAATGCATATTTTAACTAGAGATAAATCTGGAGTTGTGAGCGAAGTATTCTACTCCTAAAAAGTTCCGTTTGATGATAGGTTTTGTTTTATTTTAATAGTAATTTTGATCATTAATTATCATTAATAAACAGAAATATTATATCCAAACCTATGAAGTGTGTGATATTTTAATACTCGAACGCTATTCTATTTTTGAAGCGATTGCAATTATGTTCGGTTTGGGAAAATTGCTTTACTTTAATATAATGCTTTGAAATTATTTCCTTCAATTAATTCCTTCAATATTAGATCTATTCTCGGCGGAGAAATCATGTTTTTGCATTTACAGTCAAATCAGTAAACTGAACACATTTTTAAATTCTACTCTATAAGCTCGAAAAGATTTCGTTTGGATGAATAATTATTTTATTACGTTTTAATTCATATCTACCAGTACATTGCATCGATGTTATCAAATACATCATATTTAAGTAATAAAATTTCCGATATTAGTGGCATTTCGATTTATCACATAATTTATTGGTTATTTATGCAAACTTTAATTCTTAATTTTGTATTTAGTTTCGTTAAGATTGGATTTTATAACTTTTTTAGGAATATGCTTACTTAAATGTGATCATATAATCCCTTTACTTTTAGTATTATTTGAAAGTCTACCTATAAAATTTGATACGTTTTTCATATATATTAATAAACTTATAATATATTGATATATGCAATAGATTAATAAACTTGCATGAGATATCGCAATCCACATGCATGATCTCATGATGCAAATGATCTCAAATGATCATGATCTCATGATGCAAATGATCTCATGCAATTTCACAATCCACATGTACACTTTACTTGCTTTAATATTAATATTAATTTTACTTGCATTTACTTGCTTAAATATGATCATATTATCCCTCTTCTTAAAATTCCACATATATTTATGTTATCTATACATTTATTAATGAAGTTTATGGTTAATGTATATTTTCTATTGTTATTATTAACATTTATTGTACGATTATAGTATTTTGTATTACAATAACTGTCTATTATACAACTTAGCCTATCATAGTCGTTAATTAATTTTTGATTTATTGAACATATGATATCTTTAGAAAAACTTCTTATATTTACATAAAGATCTTTTAGCTTATTATCTCTTAAAAGTTATTTTAATATTTATAATTGTTCATTTATATACATATCTTTTTTAATATTTTTAACTCTATTTTTCCTATTCCTTTTATCACCATGATTTCTTGGTTTGCGTTTAACCGGATTATTATAATATAGTTGTTTATTATGTTTTATACTACTTCTGCCAATTCCTTGTACCACGTCATTCAATCCTAATGGGTACATGGTTTTTAGCGTTTTAATCCAAAAATCTTCTTTTTCTAATAGTTTTTGATTTAATATTGAAATGTTTTCTTCGATAATATGTTCTAAAATAAATAATTTACAGTTTTTAATATCATGTCCTATTAATCTCATATGTTTATGAAATATAGTTTGACTATTATGCTGTATATTATATGTGTTGCCTAAACCTAGTTTTTAACATTTGATATGTTTTTCCTATATATTGCAATCCACATGTACATTGTATTAGATACACTACACCTGCGGTATTGCAGTTACAATTATTATTAATATTTAATGAAAAACATTTGTTTGTCGTATTACTTACAACACAATTATTATTTATAACATCACAAACTATACATTTTTTCTGTTACATTTAAAAGGTCTAAAATTGAAATCATTAGTACTTACGTATTTTTCCAATTTGTAAGATCTTTAATAAACCGCGCCAATGCATGTAACAAGTTTTTTAATAGATAAATATTTGAGAAAAATTGCTTAGTTAGCAGGAAATTTAGTATTAGAAACATGAATTTTCAATTAAACTAAAATCGGTATAGTTTATTATTTTATATATATCGGTATAGTTTACGTATTTTTCCAATCTGGTTGAATACATGTAACTTTTGTTAAGTCATAATTTTTAACGTTGTTTTTTTCGGTGTCGCCACCTAGTTTAGTTGACTCAAACTAAACTTACAACGGGCCATCCAGCAGCATCTGACATTAAAGTTGCCCTGCTTAAGGCGGTTGCGGGCTGGAACAAGATTTAGAAAAATCTATCATATTTACACCACGTGCTACGTGACCTGGCTATTGGCCATATTTGCTATTTTAAAAGTAATCACGTAAAGCAGTTTACATTTTAAAACATAAATACTTTGTGATGCAAACTTATTCCTTTTTCAAATTAATTTCAAAGAAAAAATCATCAAACTTGTTTGATAATTAACAGAAAAATAGTCGTATCAAAAATAATTTCAGTATTGCTGAAAGAGGTCATATTACTGGAAAAAGCAAAGTATACAGGCCAATAGTAACATGTCAGTAGAAGAAATCAGATCAGCTCTGATTCTTCAATATGTTATTGTTTGTTCGTATCAATGTTTTATACAAAATGACTTTTTTCAATAATGCTGGATCCAAATTTTTTTTCTCAATGACACTGTCTACCTCAAAAGGGTACCGATCTCCGTAACAAGTCAGGTAGCATTACGACAGAAAGCATGCTGTCCAGACAACTCCACAGGGAGGGGACTCATCAGTGGACGTCCCTGCATCACCGTTGTTTCGTACCCTCAGCATGCACCATATTGACGATAAACATGGTGGTTTTCCATCAGATTGTAATTATGCAAATGATCTCATGCACTGTCTACCTCAAAATGGTACCGATCTCCGTAACAAATGCTACTACAATATACTAATAGAAAAATTCTAGTATACGTAACCCTCCAGATCAAAAATATTTTTTTATTCCACTTAATGTACTATTCCACTTATTGGTATCATTCTTTACAAAAATTGAGTTAAAGGTATGAAAAATTAAAATTAATAAATTGATTAGAAATTAAAAATTAATATATCATGTACGTCCTATGAATACTCCTTCATGTATTGTCGGGTTCGTACGTTTATTTTTCATTTTTTCATTTTTATTAATTGTGATAATTAAGTGTACGCTTTTTAAGATTTTATGCATTAAGTCACCATTATATCTTTGCTACCTCATACTGCAGATCATTAACATTAAAGTTCATCGTGAGTTGTTTCAGATTAATTTATAAACTATTAATTTTAAAAAATAAAAAATTCATATTATTTCTTTATTTGGATGTTCATAGAAAATCACCATTGACTAACACTTTCATTAGTATCATGTTATTTAATGACTGTATTGCAGTGTTGCATGAAATATCAACACGTTAGAGCTTATTTGATTATTTAATATAAATTGGTTTTCCTGATAATCCTTCAAGTGGGCATTTTGTACTATTTAAGCAAATTGCTACGTTACACAAGGTCATTTCGCATGTGAAACTATATCTTTCATTCATAACTCAACTTATGCACCTTGACTTACAAGGTGCATAAGGCGTATACCCGTACGGGTATACGGATGCCGTATACCCGTACTAATCAGAAAGCTGTGTAACGCCGTATATATGATCAAATGTCGAAGGCATAATGGGATCCTCGCGTCAGCAGTTTCCTTTTTATCCATATTTTCACTTTCATATTCAAACCTAAGTTCTTTTAATCGGTGGGTCTGTTTCTTGCCGACTAGGCTAACCATCTAGTACAATTATAAATTCTATTGTAAATGAAACCTAGAATGTAATGAATTTCTGAAACCGTAATTTCCTAGATGCATTCAGAGCGTTCTTTTTATATTTATCACTAATGTGATCAGGAGATCATTAAATCAATGCTTGTGATCTTTTGATGGATTCTTTCATTTATTTTGTCAATTTTGCTATATCACATAATGTGATTTTGCAGAGAAACCAGCTACGGAATCATTCATTTAATGATAACTTATGTAATGTAACAAAATTAGTTAGTAGTTTATACTAAAATAAATAAAAATATAATCACGCCTCGTAAACATTAACATTTAATTTTACATTCTCATTTTAATCGATGTATCCCCGTACATGGCGTAACTTAATATTTCCTAATTCATATTCTCCTTAGCTTTCTCCAGGCAAGTTTTCCTTAAAGAAAGCGTGCTACTAACGAGTACAGTGTTTTGGAGAATACGCGCAGCCTGAATTCCACTAGTTCTCCTGGTAGAAGGTCACTAATACGTCATGATAAAGTTAATAGGTCTAGATGTGTCACCTTTGCGGGAGTGCCAGAGTCAAATAAAACCAAACCTCAAAAGTGTTTGAATGATGATATATCCCAATTCAGGTGTATTATTTTCAAACTATTTGATGCTTCTGATAATGAAATGTTGTTTAGTTAAACTATGAAAAGCCTTTTTCGCTTAAGAAAACGCTCTGAAGCTGATAAACCTCATCTTCTGAAGATTGTTTTGGGATCTTATGAGGAGGCAAAATTCATTATTGGACGCACTTATCGGCTACAAAGATGTGATTTACGAGTGCTTAGAGGCTTATCTCGAGAGGAGCGTCATAAGCTTTGCTGATGCCCGCATCAAGTTAAATTGACGTGAAGTGTATGGTGAGTCAGATTAAACAATTCAGAATTTTCGGTTATGTTGCAGACGACTTTTTGTTCGCTGGCTTTCGATCGTATTGTAAATCGTGCAGGGATCCTAAATGTTCATAGTTTCATGTGGATTTTAGTAAGGTTAGCGTAGATCATCGTTATCACCATTCTCATTGATACTCTTGTATCGCATATACATATATACGTAGTCTTCTTTCTAACCTGAATGATTTGCAAATTTTAGTGGAAAGTTCTTATTTTGACGTATTTGCCATATCTTAAATCTGGCTTGATTAGAATACCTCGGATAGCATTATTGATATTAGTGATTATCAAATTTTAAGGTCATACAGGTTCCAAGGTAGGCATGGATGAGGTGTTACTCTTTACATAACCAATTCTGCCTCAATCATTTGCCTTGTTCGGTACGCAAACGCATCTAAGACAATTGGATGTATCCTGGCTGAAATTTCACTAGGATGTCGTCGATTTTGTTTTGGGCTCATCTATAGATCCACAGCATCTCCCGATTTTGATTATTCCCTAAAGAATATTCTGATTTCAAATTGCAATTTCAGCAACCCATACATTATTGTACGGTGATATCAACATTAATTTGCCTGTTGATGTGAATGGATCTATTGTAACTAGTGGTTGTTCCGCGACAGGACTGGGGGTGTGGGAATTCTTTATACATGACATGTGCATGCTTCAACATATTAATAAACCGACTTGATTTAAAAGCGAAAGCTAGTATATTCTTGATTTGTTATTCTCTATTACAGAAACAGATTGCTGATTTGACTTATGAAACACACGTAGGTTCAAGTGATCATGGACTTTTGTGCATTTGTATCGAATTTTTTGATGATACTAAAATGGAGGATGTGGAACCTCGGTTAGTAAGGCGCCTCTGGCAGAAGGTCGACTAAGTAGTTATTTTGCAATATTACGATTTCCTCAATCTCGGCTTTTACGGCCTAGATGTGGAAGATAGTTGGAAAGCAATGATACAAATTAGTACATATTTCAGATAAATTTGCCCCTCTTACGGTTGTTAACAAGATCAAAAACAAAAAATCTTCGTGACATGATTTAGAATTGAGAAAAATATTAAAGTCACAAAACTATATGTTCAACAATCTTTAAAAGATAAATCTCTTATATCACAATACAAATTCTTACGTGCTGTTTCGGGATGTTGAGAATATCAAAACGGCAGAAATATGAGATAACTTTAGCCAATTCGGTTACTAGACATCCTAAAAGGTTTTGATCATATGTGATGAGGAGTAATAAAGTATCTCATTTAATTTTTGTATTGCGTTAGGTGATGATATTGTGCAGTCTCAAAAAGAAATGACAGAGCTTCGCGGATGCATTTTCAATTATGTAACACAACATTCTCTATAATGGACAAAACCACTCTTAAATATTTAACTTCATCCTCTTCTATCGTGCCTTCAATTGAGGTGCATCTTGAATATATAAATCAACGGATATATATATATATATATATATATATATATATATATATATATATATATATATATATATATATATATATATATATATATATATATATATATATATGCACCTGAGTTTTGTTTAGCATCGTGAGGAATTGCTCGTGTCTTTACAGTTATCACAAAAGCAGTCGAAACGCACCCTAACCACTTCATCCGACTGACGATGACTGCTGGGTGGTTAGGGGCGTCTCGGAGTGATACATTAGACTGATGGAGCTGATGATCGAAGTCCAGTTTGTTAGCAGCTCATATGGATTTAAAATCAATCGTAGCCAGTTTTGGCTCCTGGACCACAGTTTCAAGCGATTTTTCGCACTACCTATATATATATATATATATATATATATATATATATATATATATATATATATATATATATATATATATATATATATATATATATATATATATATATATATATATATATATATATATAATTGTAAATTTTGCCAAAAACCGGAGTTCGATTACATGCAGAGCAGACTTCCTTATCACTCCTAGACGATCTGATGGTAGCCGGCAGCACTCATCAGTAGGGTGAACTACCATCAGTCGTTTCGGCTGCCTTGTGATATATTTAAAAGGCATCTCCGAGAATTTGCTAACGTAGTAGCATGAGCATAGCCTCTTTAAACTAACAACGTGCTTTCCGGATCATCCTAATTTTATTCGGCAGGAATTTTAATTGCTGTCGCTGCTTGCTTTCTCACAGGATCCCTTTGTCGGATACGTTTTTATAATTTAATCGTAGAATGTGTAAAACTGTGCTCCGGGAGCTAAAAAGCTTCAGTTTCATAATTGTAAATTTTGCCAAAAACCGGAGTTCGATTACATGCAGAGCAGACTTCCTTATCACTCCTAGACGATCTGATGGTAGCCGGCAAGCACTCATCAGTAGGGTGAACTACCATCAGTCGTTTCGGCTGCCTTGTGATATATTTAAAAGGCATCTCCGAGAATTTGCTAACGTAGTAGCATGGGCATAGCCTCTTTAAACTAACAACGTGCTTTCCGGATCATCCTAATTTTATTCGGCAGGAATTTTAATTGCTGTCGCTGCTTGCTTTCTCACAGGATCCCTTTGTCGGATACGTTTTTATAATTTAATCGTAGAATGTGTAAAACTGTGCTCCGGGAGCTAAAAAGCTTCAGTTTCATAATTGTAAATTTTGCCAAAAACCGGAGTTCGATTACATGCAGAGCAGACTTCCTTATCACTCCTAGACGATCTGATGGTAGCCGGCAGCACTCATCAGTAGGGTGAACTACCATCAGTCGTTTCGGCTGCCTTGTGATATATTTAAAAGGCATCTCCGAGAATTTGCTAACGTAGTAGCATGGGCATAGCCTCTTTAAACTAACAACGTGCTTTCCGGATCATCCTAATTTTATTCGGCAGGAATTTTAATTGCTGTCGCTGCTTGCTTTCTCACAGGATCCCTTTGTCGGATACGTTTTTATAATTTAATCGTAGAATGTGTAAAACTGTGCTCCGGGAGCTAAAAAGCTTCAGTTTCATAATTGTAAATTTTGCCAAAAACCGGAGTTCGATTACATGCAGAGCAGACTTCCTTATCACTCCTAGACGATCTTATGGTAGCCGGCAGCACTCATCAGTAGGGTGAACTACCATCAGTCGTTTCGGCTGCCTTGTGATATATTTAAAAGGCATCTCCGAGAATTTGCTAACGTAGTAGCATGGGCATAGCCTCTTTAAACTAACAACGTGCTTTCCGGATCATCCTAATTTTATTCGGCAGGAATTTTAATTGCTGTCGCTGCTTGCTTTCTCACAGGATCCCTTTGTCGGATACGTTTTTATAATTTAATCGTAGAATGTGTAAAACTGTGCTCCGGGAGCTAAAAAGCTTCAGTTTCATAATTGTAAATTTTGCCAAAAACCGGAGTTCAATTACATGCAGAGCAGACTTCCTTATCACTCCTAGACGATCTTATGGTAGCCGGCAGCACTCATCAGTAGGGTGAACTACCATCAGTCGTTTCGGCTGCCTTGTGATATATTTAAAAGGCATCTCCGAGAATTTGCTAACGTAGTAGCATGGGCATAGCCTCTTTAAACTAACAACGTGCTTTCCGGATCATCCTAATTTTATTCGGCAGGAATTTTAATTGCTGTCGCTGCTTGCTTTCTCACAGGATCCCTTTGTCGGATACGTTTTTATAATTTAATCGTAGAATGTGTAAAACTGTGCTCCGGGATCATCCTAATTTTATTCGGCAGGAATTTTAATTGCTGTCGCTGCTTGCTTTCTCACAGGATCCCTTTGTCGGATACGTTTTTATAATTTAATCGTAGAATGTGTAAAACTGTGCTCCGGGAGCTATATATATATATATATATATATATATATATATATATTCCGAAGACATGGTCGAATGACCTTAAAGTAAATGATAAAAATTTTTACATTTAATAATAGACCGGTATCGCGACTTCAAGAGAATATATTATCAATATTATCATGGAGGTGACGGTAATCTAAAGAATTCATCTTGCTGTTAATCTTAACATTGTCTAGGTAAGCAACGTATCCACAACTTAATGTACTCATAAGATTGTTTATGGAAACGTTTAAAAGTAAGAGACCCAAGACAGTCCTTTGGGGGACACCTGAACTTATGCAGCGAGATTATGATAAGCTATCTCCTTCACGAACACGTGGTTTCGCTTACTGAGAAAATTTTCTATCCAGCCAACAAGATAGCTATCAATCCCGCAATTACTTAATGCTTCAATAAAAATACATGCGGAACAAGTTCGAACCTCCGACTGAAATCAATAAACAACGCGTCGGCCGTAGCTCTTTGAGATGCTAAATTACCCACGATTCGTTAGCACATAACAAAATTGTCAAACACGATTTTCCTTTACAGATGCCGTGTTGGGCCGTAGATAACTGATTGGAACTCTGTATATGCCAGCTAGTGAAACTAACCGGCCTATAGTTTTCAGGATTCGAACGGTTGCCTTTCTTATAAATTAGTACTAAGGTTGTTTCCTACTAATCCATCGGTATTTCCTGTCTATCTAAATACTACTGGAACAGTACTGCGAGAGGGTAACTGAGTTTTTAATTCAAAAATTGTAAAATATATGAACTAATGTCACCGGGACATGAAGCAGAAAACGGATATCGACCATTATATGGTCTATATATTATATATATTATCTATTATATATAATAGTTAATATATATTTATATATAATATATATAGACCATCGGACTGACATTATTAACCAATAGTGTATATATATTATATATAAATTATATATAATATATAATATATATTTATATATAATATATATAGACTGTCGGACTGACATTATTAACCAACACCTTCAATTGATCGTTTGCTTGAAGCTCTGTAATCGATATGAAATATTTCGAAAAGCGACGTTTCCAGTGCGCCCATAGCAACGGAGCGTATACATAGTTGGACTTTGTTGCCAGAACTTCCGGTTTGAAAATCTTGTTCATTAACAATTTTAATAAATTGTATATATATATTTTCAGAGTAAAATTTTGTGAACCGGTAAAGACCAAAAACAATATAATTTATTTTAACGTTTCGTCCCTTACTAGGACTTGTTTAGAACAATTGTAAGTAGTTATTAGTTAGCAGCTAACTAATGACTACTTACAATGTGTTTGAAATTCTTAGCTGCTAACTAATAACTACTTACAATTGTTCTAAAGAAGTCCTAGTAAGGGACGAAACGTTAAAATAAATTATATTGTTTTTGGTCTTTACCGGTTCACAAAATTTTACTCTGAAAATATATGGACGAATCTATATTAGATCCCGGATCGCAGCTTAATACATCGCAATATATGGTTCAACGCAGCAATGGATCGATTGGAATAGCTATATGTAAAGCCCCGAAACGATGTCTTAGCGCGACATAAATTAAGCACATGGTCTTCATATATCCGAACAAACCATCAAAGTAAACGGTAGTGATGTGATTGCACTTTTCGACAATGGCAGCTCAGAGAACTTTATTGGCTTCAAACTCGTAAATCGGCTCAAGCTGAATATTACACCATGTAGAAAAACGGTGTATATAGCGACGAAAGGCCAAACATCAACGGTTGTTTGCTGCTGCTCTGCTAACTTTCAACTTCCAAACGACAACAGAAATGACATAAGCCTGCACTGTTTACCTGATCTCAGTTACGACGTCATACTAGGTCATCCATTTATGTCGAATTACGAGTCCGTTACAATGGACTTTAAGGGTACAAACGGTCCATTGTATCTCAATGCCTTATCAAGTATGAAGGTCGATCTACCATGGTTGTTTGCGTCGTTGGTAACCAATTGTGAACCTGTAGTCATTAGATCAAGATAATACAGTTCCGAGCATATTCGATTTATTCAAACAGAAGTTGATAAGATGCTTATTGAATATTATATAGCCCAGTCGATAAGCATGGAGGGCCCAAGTTTTTGTGGTGCAGAGTCCACGAGGGAAACTTAGGCTTGTCTGGGATTATGCACAGACTATAAACAAATATACACCTCTGGACGCCTACCCATTGCCTCGAATAGATATCATTGTACAGAAGTCGCTGGTTATAGTGTTTAGTAAGTTCGATTTACAATCAGCGTATCACCAATTGCCGATTCACCCTGATGAACGTATGTACACCGCGTTTGAAGCTGCAGGACGACTGTACCAGTTTTGTCGTGTTCCATTCGGTTAACCAATTCCCCAGTAGTTTTTCGGAGAACAATTGACAGCATCATTGCTGAACAGAACCTCAAGGATGTATTCGCCTATCTAGACGATGTGATAGTCTGCGGCCACTCAGTTGAAGATTATGATCGTAATCTACGAGACTTCCAGAATGTGATTCGCAAATACGGTATAACCCTCAATGCAGATAAATCCGAAATTCGGAAACAACAAATTTACCTGTTAGGTTATGTCACTACTTTCCGCGAGATACGGCCAGACAATTATCGCATACAAGTCCTCAAAGATATGGAACCACCGTATACGTCAACTGAAAAGAAACGGGTACTCGGGTTGTTTGCCCACTATTCCAGGTGGATTTGTTGTTTCTCTGAGAAAATTCGACCGCTTATAATATCCGATTCGTTTCCATTGTGTGACGACGCGTTACGGGCATTCAATGATCTCAGACAAGAAATTATGAAGGCAACAATGGCTAACATCGATGAACAAAAAATATTTACGGTCGAGACAGATGCATCGGATTAATGTATCGCGGCAGTGTTGATACCGGAAACCGACCAGTTGCATTTTTTCTTGAACCTTACACGATGGAACTAAACATTACGCCTCTATAGAGAATGAGGCTCTAGCTATTGTAGAGAGTATTAAACATTGGAGACTACTTATTGGGTCGTCATTTTGAAATTATAACAGATCAACGAAGCGTGGCGTTCGTTTACTCAAATAATCGAAGTCGCATAAAGAATGAAAAATTAATCCGATGAAGATTAGAATTGGTCCCGTTCAAATTTCACATTACGTATCGTCGCGGAGATGATAACATTTTAGCAGACGCAATGTCTAGAGTGCGTTGTGCGACAATTAAAACGTCCATATCTCAGTTACGTTTAATTCATGATACCTATGTCATTCTGGTATTACAATATTGACACACTTTGTCCGCTCACGCAACCTGCCATTATCGACATATAAAGTTAAACGCGTAGTGGGGGACTGTGCGGTGTGTGCTGGAATTCGACCGTCATTCCATCGCCCTCCTGTCATTTCTCTGATTAAGGCTACGCAACCATTTGAATGAATATCAATCGATTTTAAGGGACTCATGCCATCAACTTCTAGAAATCGTTATTTGCTTGTAATGGTGAACGAATTCTCACGGTTCCCATTTGGCTTCGCTTGTCCCGATATGTTGACCAAAACGGTGATAAAGTGTCTGAGTCAGATATTCGCACTATTCGGTACACCCTGGTTTATACATTACGATAAGGGAACGTCGTTCATGTCCCACGAATTATCTGATTATTTATGCAGAAACGGTGTTGCCTGTAGCAGAAGCACACCTTACAACCCCACTGGCAATGGTCAGGTGGAGAGATTTAACGAAATTATGTGGAGAAGCATCGAAATTGATATTCGAACTCGTCGACTGTCCATCGAACATTGGGAGAGTTCCCTTTCAACTGCGCTTTACTCAATTCGTTCTCTTCTATGTACTCAAACAGGAGAAACTCCTCACGAAAGGTTTATGAGATTCTCACGCTGTTTCTATACTAGTTGGAGTATTCCGACATGGCTACTTTCTTCAGGTCCCGTGCTATTGAAGAAACAATATCGCACGATCAATTACGATCCTTTAGTGGAGAGGGTCGATTTCATTAATGCCAGTCCATATTACGACCTCGTCCGCTTAAGTGATGGACGCGAATCGACAGTGTCGACTAGACAACTTGCTCCGTGTATCGAGGATCATGGACCATGTGATATGTTTCATGGTAGGGTGCATAACTATATGGACGCGTTTAATACGGATGAAGAGACATACATAGAAAGGAACGAAATCCAACTAAGTACCCGTCCTGATCCGATCAACAAGGAATTCACTATATGTACTCCAGACGATCAACATACTGAGGAGTAGGTCGAAGGTCATCATGATACACGTGATCACCAGTTCAATTTGAATAAGAATGTCCAAGATACGGCCGACCATAGGAATCCAGAGGAACATAATGGAGACGAACAACATGTTGAGATATCAACCACATCTAGACAAACAAACTCGAATGTCGATGTATTTCGCAGTAATCTAAGACTACGACAAAGACCTAAGTATTTGGATGACTACGTAGTGGGGGTATAACATATGATAAGAACACTAACTTATTAGTATGTTTTGTAGATTGTTTAATAAAGCTCCCGTTTGTACAGACACTTTACCAAAGTTCAAAAAAAGCGCTATTTCTCATTAAGAACTGTTTCATTTTGCTTTCGCCAAATTGATTTAAATCTTTATTTGACGCACTAGTCAGCCCACATATTGAATGCGGTATTCAGGCATTGTTTCCTATTACCAAAAGTGAAATCGAGGATTTGGAGATGATTCCTCGACGAGGTAGCAAATTGTGTCTGAAATTATATCGACAAAATTATAGGGTCAGGTTGCCAATTATTAATATGCAGAGTATCCGCGCTAGACTATTTTTATTAGATATGACAGCAATGTGGTATATGGTCAGAAATCACGATGGATACCCCTTAAAATACATCACGTAAAATGACTAACAGTCTCACAGGGGTCATTCATTATACTAAAAATATTACCACATGGTCATTGCTTGAGGCTTGCCAGATTATCACACAGATCGAGTAGATCATAGAATTGTCTTCCAGACGAAGTAGTGAGATCCGAAAATTTCAACAAAAACTGCCTACGTTTTCCTTGAAATTTGTGTCAATTTGAATTTTACAATTTCGTGAGCGGGACCAAACAGCAATTTTTGGCTACAACTGTGTATCAATAAAAAATCAATCAAAATTAAAATCAGATATTTTAATAATTAAAAAATTGCAAAACAAATAATTCGGTTCAAGTTATCATTTTCTAGTAGATATTTTAAATCATCATATTGTATATTCACATTTTGGTTCATCGATTATATTATAGCCATTTTTGGCTACAGCTTTGTATCAATAATTATTATTTTAAATGTTACCTATCACGTTTGAGATTTAAAAGATGCCACCTTGTTGATAAGGAAATATCACGTTTAATGCAGGACTTACCGCTACAAGATAATCCTACATTTGTACTCGATAATGGTGCTTTTACAGCGAAAGCTGGATTTACAAGCCAGAATCAAGCCGATATTATTCCAAATTACATTGTTCGCTCAAAGTTTGGTCAAAAGCGCACACACATCGGAAGTGAGATAAACGAAAACTTCAACAAAGCATCACTAACTTATCAGTATGGATTTGAGCGTGGCTACCTTCTGAATTGGTCAGTTCAAAATGCGATATGGCAACTATTGTTTAATGATTATTTTAAAACCCTAGATCCTTCGGAAAGTAATATAATAATTACTGAGCCTCACTTAAATCCAAAATCGATATCTAATCGAATGCTCGAAGTTCTATTTGAAGAATACGGATTTAATGCAGTGTATAAAACCACAAGTGCAAGTTTATCTGCATTTAAATATTCCTTATGCTCCACTACTAACCATTCAGATAAATATTGCATGATCGTAGAGTCAGGTTTTTCATTTTCCCATATAATACCATTTTTAAATGGATGTGCCATGAATGATGGTTTGCTTCGTATACAAATTGGTGGTAAGCTACTTACTAACTATTTAAAAGAAGTTCTGTCATACAGACAACTAAACGTTATGCACGAAACATGTGTGGTCAATCAGCTGAAAGAAGACGCTTGCTTTGTATCTTTAGACTATGGTAGCGATATCAGTAGATCTAGGATGGACGGTCAAAATGGAATCCGTGCAGAATACCTTCTTCCAGATTTTGTCAATTCTTTTACAAGTGAACTTTTGTCAGCTAATAAAGAACTAGCTTCAGATAAAAATTACAGACAGAAGATTTGCATGAATATTGAACGATTCTGTGTGCCTGAACTGTTATTTAATCCAAATGACGTTGATATCAAGCAAGATGGGATTTCCAATTCGATAATAGAATCAGCTAGCAGAATTAAGCAGAAATACGGACTTTATGCGAGTGTAAATTTACTAGGTAATATTGTCCTTACTGGTGGAAATTGTAAACTTAATGGAATTCAAACAAGAGTTGCTAATGATATCCGGAAACAGGTTGATGATGCAATTAATATCGAGGTTTTACAGCCTAGCGACCCTATCACATACGCTTGGTCTGGTGCTGTATCGCTAGCAAAGTCACCAATCTTTAATAAACTGCTTTTCACTCATAAACAGTACAACGAATTCGGACTCGATTCCGAATGCAATAAACGACCTCCTTATTAGTGATCAATCGACAAATGGATGTAAGTTGTACAAAAAGTTATTTGAATAAGAGCATTCGTAAAATTTAAATCTAATCCTAATTTTGTTGATAGTGTGAATGAATAAAACTAAATTATTACGTTATTCTTCATTTTATTTACTGACCACATCACTTGTTGCAGACCAGAAATTTTAATTATCATTTAATTATAATCATTCGTATAGTTATTTTATAAATTTATTGTTCACTCATTCTTTAGATAGTGTATAATTAGGACAGAGTGAGAAGTTGTGCACCAAATAAGAAAACATATTGACAAATATACAAAACAGCGTCCGGTCAAAAAGTATTGTCTAATTGCACTAGTAGGTCTTCATAAAAACGGACTGGGGATCAGCACTCTCTAGCATACACTAACGCGCTGCCTTTCGACTGAACCACTCAGGGTCTATCACACACCTGAAATACCAGTAGATGTGGACAATGATAGGAAGTATCGAGATTAGGTGCTTTAGTAACCTTAGTGTTTGCTCAGGGGACGTCTTCTAGAAAACAAGACTAATCCAGACATTGCCCAGGTACCCCAGAGGCGTATCTGTGTGTATCCTATTAATGACAGATGCTGGGTTCGTTTCATGATTCATCTAGCTCTGTTCAGGGCACTTTTAAATAAAATTTAAATCTGATCCGGCCGATCAATTTACTGTAATAGTAAACCCGAATCTTTGATTCTGCAAAGATTGCTACTTTCTTTAATTTTTTCTCTGTCGCATGGGCGCTGGTAATGACAACCACCTGCGATTTTGCGAAGTTGAGAATAAGATTGGATGAGGGTAACTGGTCATTAAATTTTTAAAAGAAACGGCTGATGTCCGAGACTACATCTTTGCACCTGTGTCTAGAAAATAGAGATGTGATATCATCAGCATATACCACGAGATGTTGTTTGCGTTTAAATGGTTTGAAGAGTACAATGAAGGCAGCAAGATATAAGATTGGAGAAAGATGGAAAGTCTTGGGACACATCTGTAATCGGGTAAAACTTGGGCGCATCAGGATCGACTTCATAAAAGAATCGCTTGGTGTACATCAATATCTCCACCTTGTTAACAATCCTCACAGTCAACATGAGGAACATGAGAGAAGAGATAACGAAGGGAAGGGAGATGCGGTCAAATACAGCGGAAAAGTTAAAAAAAAAGCTAAGGAGAGCTGATGACTATTATCATTACATAACATATGCACTTCACCTATTGCTGAATGGACCGAGCGACTTTTTACAAACCCATGAAAGCCTGGAGGGACTAACTT
Organism: Pomphorhynchus laevis; assembly: GCA_012934845.2. Classification (NCBI taxonomy): domain Eukaryota; kingdom Metazoa; phylum Acanthocephala; class Palaeacanthocephala; order Echinorhynchida; family Pomphorhynchidae; genus Pomphorhynchus; species Pomphorhynchus laevis. The sequence goes on from WNNJ02003202.1 coordinate 81,240, forward strand.
ATGCCTACATAGATGTTCGTAAATTCTACGCGCAAGCGCTTTTTCGTAGATGGAAATTAGAGAATTTTGAATCGAAATAGGCCGCAGGTTTTTAGGGGATGTACTTGATTTCTTTTTTGGGAAAAATTTCCCCAACTTATGATAATGACGGCAACATCGGAAAGGGAGGCTAGTAGCGTTTTGATAGCAACCTCCTTTCTCTGATTGTCTGTCAAAAGCTGACAGACACGAGGGGAAAGTAGTGCGTGGGATTTTAAGTTGCCTTGAAGAGGGCCATGATTTTAGGATATCTGTAACAGATTAATCTCTGCTCCTGAAGTCACACCAAGGTGGAATCCATAATTATGTAGGGCTAGTGACTCATCTAAAACTTTATCAAGCTTATGCTACTGATATAATCCGAGGCCCTCTTCTTCCAACAGACAAACTTCTTATTGAATATCTTTTAAAGGAATACCTAGAGGAATTGGGACGAGCAATGCTTGCTCTATCTCTATTCACCTAAAATATATACATAGAGCTCCAGTATTCTTTCAATAGGGCCTGTATAAGGGAAACAGAGAGATTAGCAAGGTGTAGCATTTTTGCTCGAACCTTGAGTTTTGTAAGAGTGGGATTGAATAAGCGAGATTTATAGGGGTTCCAAAGTATCTTAATAGCTTGCGAAGAGAGATAAGAGTTGAATCGGATAAACTCGCATTTTCTACAAAAAGTAAAAGTTGGAGAGCTGCCTGGAATCAGGCCACACTGATCGGATCAAAGTGAAACCGCCTCCTAAGCAACATTTTCCTCTAAAATCCAACGGAGTCGGTCATGCATGGTGACTAATTGCTGACGCGTCTGCTCCTTACAGATGGGATATAACAGCCACATTTCATGAAACATTAAGATATAGAGAAGTGAATTAGTTGTGATGCAATGAAAGTTGGGGGACAGTTGTTTATGAATACGATATGCGTTACTGGCTCTGCTGAGTGCTGCGTCAATCCAACTACCAGTTCTGTCGTTGAAATCTTTAAGTAACATGTCATAGCCGCTACCTAATATACGATTCAGTGGTCACGGTTCTTGTGATTTTCTCTCGGTCGAATATAGACATTGGCTATGCTGAAGCATTTATCGTTCTTACAAGGTGATATATCTAAATAGGACAGGGCAGGACAATAGTAATTCAGTAAGAGGAAAGACCGTAAAGAGCTCTTTAATATGGTTAGAAGACATTGAGATGAAGAGGAGTGAGGTGGTTATGTCCTATTAAAACTTGTTATGTACAAATGTGACGCATCAATACTGCACTCATCAATACAAACAACTGACAAACATTTTCATTTAAAAAATGATTTTTTCTTATGATGGTACAGAGGTAATTGAAAATTCGAATTTTTAATAAATATCACTTCTCACTCTCTTCTAATTATGCAATATTTTTATACGACTCTTTGTTTTAATCCGCACGTTACGGTCCTTTTAATGTTGGTTGATTGTTCATTCATTTTTTCGATGTGGGAGTGAGAAAATATGTAAACTTCTCACTTTCGCCTAATAGTATAGTTATTAAATAATGATATAATTTTTAATTTTTTGAGCAGGAAGAAATGTAAATCTGAAATTTTAAGAAATCAAAAAATTCAAAAATCTAGCAGGAAACAAAACAAGAAATATAAACTTAAAATTTAAAGAACTATATTTTATGGACAGATTGTAAATAAAACACTGTGCTAGAATAAGATATTATGCTGGATTATCACATTACATCAAAATAAATACATCATCAACATGCAATTTGGATCACAGCTATATTGGGTCGATGAATAATAACCGAAACTTGATAACACGTCAATTCAATCATTAAATAAATATAAATATGTGGATAAAATTGAATTAATAGAATCCTTAAATATTTTGATAGATCAAAATTATATAAAAGTAGATACATCTATATTTAGACAAGTAAAAGGTGTTTCAATATGATGTAATAGTAGCCCAATTATAGCTGACTTGTTTTTAAGCTTTATAGAATATGAATTTGTTCATAACTGTGTAAAAACTAAATCTAAACAATATAAATATATAAAATATATGTTTCGATACATTGATGATATATGTGTATTTAATTCTAATAATTTTTATTCAATTAGTGAGCACATTTATCCAGAAAGCCTTATTCTTAACAAAACCAATATTAATGATAAAGAAGGTGTATATCTAGATATGAACATTTAATTAACATTAATTAAAACTATTATTAATTTATATCGTAAAGATGACATATTTAAATTTACAAGAAACATATTTTTGCATGAGCATTCATACATACCAAATTATATAAAATATCATTAAATAATATTATACATTAAATAATGAAATTTGTAGAATTACCATGATATATAACTTATTTTGTCTTGAAAATCATTTAAATAATTTGATAGAAACTTTTTTAAACTGGTTATTATAAAAATTAAATTAAGCAAAAATCTAAAATTAATATTTACGATTTAGGAATCTTCCACCACAGTTTCGAATGTATCGTTTAAATTTAATATTATTAAAAATGAAAAATTCATATATATTATTTCTTTAAATTAAAATAATAGTTTATAAAGATATATATTATTTCTTTAAGATACTGTCGTAATATATTTTGATCGCGTGTAAAAATACAGCTCGTTGAGCAGAAAAAACTGGCGAAAATAAATAAACGCGTGCTAGCGTTCGATTAGCAGCTTAACAAACGCCAGTACACGTTTCACCGGTGGATACGGAAACGCTGAGCGTTCTTGGCCCCTATGCAGCTACAATACTCAAGCGAATTGACAAAAGGATGGAGCGCGCAACCGTGTTTCGCCGTTCGTTTTGCTGGCTTATGGTACAGTATGGGAATGTTGCCTGTCTCCTCAAGTCGGATGGTGTACCGCCTTTCACTTCATCTGCCTTGGTACAATGATTCTGGAGAATGAGCGAATTTACTATAACACGGTGGACGGCGAAGAGTAGGCTGCTTAAACCAGATTTTAATGAACGGCATCAATATCACAATACACGTGACGGACGGGGATGTTCCCGAATACGAATTCGATGGTCTTACGGACGAATATCATACGTTGGTGCTCATTCTTGTTTCTGCAGAAGACTCCACGGCGGTTCTATCTTCCCAAAGCATCATGCGAACGGGCCCATGGCAAGTCATCCGTCCGAAGAGCAGTTTACAGAAGTTAATGAGGCTTTTTCGTTTCTTATATGGATGGCGATGGTACAATAACGACTAAAGAGTAATGTGAAAGAACACGCTAGATGCTGAGCTGCAGGCCATGATCAACATGGCGAACGTGGATGGCAATGAAGCCATTGAGTTTCCAGAATTCCTTGCATCGATGGCCAGCCCAACCGGCGGATTCACGTTTTTGCAAGAAAAGAATTTGTTAATTGCACAGTATTAGCTGATTCGCTCATACACGACGACGAATTACACGTCGATAGAGTATGCCTCGACATAAAGCACTCAGCCAACTAACAACAAGTCCGCGTGAATGGGACTTGCTCGGATTTGCAAATGATATTGAGTTGTAAACAATATTTTCTTATTTGTAATAATTTCAAAAATAAAAAGAATAAAAATAATTTCATTAATATTAAACATAGTTCGGGTAATTTATAGAATCGAATATTTGTTGACAATATATCCAAATGATAATCATGTTCCCTAATAGTTTAACTCGTAAATTGATAAAATAATGACATTATCGATTATTTTTTGGTAAAAGTTTAGACACTAGCAAAGCAATTTTAGCACGTTCAAATGAACCATTGTGTTTCTGTAGGCATTGTATAACATCTTTACGTTCGCATTCGGTTATACGCATTAGCTCGTTTATCTGGTCGTCGTCTAGGCCAGACTCTAAAAACAAGTTTTCAAACAAATCAATAAAACTTATTAAATAATATAAAATTCCACTTATCTTATAGTGCAATAATTTAAGACACGCTTATGGCACTTACAGATTAAATGAACATTTTTCGTTTAATAGGTTTATGAACATGTTACGAAATGTTGGAAACGATTAAGATTACATTCTATTAAGAATTCTGTTTTTATAATAAAAAATGAATTATTTCGTCTCTGCAAACACAATTTCTAGAAAATATAAAGTAAATAATTAGATAACTGTTCTCCACCAAATTGCTTTGAAAAGGAACTTACAATATGATAAATTATGTATATTTTTGACAATCTGAAATTTAATTCAAAAATTCTTTTCAATTCAGACGAGCTATCATTTTTACAAAACGTTAAAAGTGTGGTTTTGAAAAAAAAATATTTGCGTTTTTAGCAGTAATTTCTAATTAGTAAAATTTATAGGAAAGAGCCTAGCAAATGTAGGATTTAGATTTAGTTAAATATATAAATGTTTAGGTAATATTTTTTAAATAATAATTAAAATTAATTATATTAATTTATTAATATTATTATTAATTATTTAATAATAATTATTAAGACAGGAATTAAATAACGCCGTCTCTCATAATACACCGTCTCTTTGCGATTCATTAAATGCTCTATTTTCGAAAGAAGAACTACAGGTGTGCATTAATAAAATGAAAAATAAGAAAGCCGCTGGTCCTGATAAATTATGCATCGAAACTATTATAGCATATTTCGATATCATTGCAGATTATTGAGTTTTTCTTTTCAACTGCTTTCTTAGGGGCTGATCTGCTCCTGAATCTTGGAAAGTAGATATTATTAAGGTATTGTATAAAGGAAAGGATGATGCTAATAATGTTGATTCTTATCGTGATATTGCTCTTCTTAACCATGCCTATAAGCTTTTATCCTTCGCCGTGACTCGTCGCATCATAAAATTCCGCGAATATTTGCTTCCACATGAACAATTCGGTTTTCGTATCTACCGCTCAACTTTAAATGCATTGAACATTGCCAGGAATGAAGTACATAAATCATTTTCTGTTAGAAAGCCTTTATATACCATATTCATAGATTTTGCTAAGGCTTTTGACTCTGTTAAAAGTCAAAAGCCTTAGTCAAAAGTCATTTTGGCGACCTAAATTACTCTAAATGTTTCTCATCTACACAAGGTGTCACGCAGGGCGACCCTCTGAGTCCTACTTTATTTGCCTTCTTCGTAGCGATTTACCTCGTAAAATTTGTAGCGGTAGAAGCTCGATTACGACGGTAATGTATTAGGACGAGTTTAGCTTTGATGTCTACAAGTCTGTACGAATCACAATTAGCTTTGGATAAATTATCTAAATACTGTGTAATGCTATTACCAATTTTGGCATACGGTTTACCGGTAATATGGTCGGACTTATCCTCTTCAAACTTTGCTCAAATTGATAATGTCAGAACAGATTTATTAAGCACATTGTAGGTGTTTCAGTGAAATGTTCTTCTACATCGGTCGCCATATTATCTCGTATTCCTACTTGTTCTAATTATATTCGCGCAAACTTCAAATTGTCAAAACCTCAAGCGTTTTCGATTAATGAATCTGAATTTATTCTAAAAAGATCCAAACTTAATCCTAAGACCTATTTAACACCCATATTTTTACAGACTCTGTGGCAGCAGGCTTGTTATATTAAGAGACCATTACTATGAAGGTTTTCTATTCACGGTTATAATGATAAATTGTGCATTATTAATTTTCCATTTCATCTAGTCTCCATTCAATGTAAATGTGTATTCTGTGGCTCTCCGTGTGCATCCTTAGTGCATGTCTTTTCTTGTCCACATTTGTCTAAATTAGGATTAGCTGAGATTGACAAACTACTTAGATCCTGATATACCGCACACCTGCCGAAATTTTTACTGAAGTATTAACATGTAGATAACTTATCTTAAATATGTATATATTTGCCTTTTTATGGAATGCAACATTTGTTTGTTTTTCAATCCCTACCTAAAGGTTATGCGGATAAATAAATTTATCAACATTATTAGTTTATTTATTATATTTGATAAATATGAATTTTTTTTATTATTAACGGTTCTAACAAATAATTTATTGTATAAAAATAAAATTAAAATTTTTTAATTTTTATAAAAATTAAAAAATAATCAAGTATTACAACAAAATGTTACATATGAAGAGCAACATTTCCATTTTATAAAGCGCGACAAATATTCACAAGCACTTAATTTGTGATTATAAGTTTATTGAAATAATTTAATAATATAATTATAATTTTATAATGTAATTACAATTAAAGTATTTAGTAATTATAAATTTGGAATCGACCATTAAATTAGCAGCACTTTATCGACATATCTATCGCAAATATTTAATAATCATTAAATTATAAAATATCAAATTATAAAATATTTAAATTTAATGAATTTTCAATTTAATAATTGGATACATTTTATTAACAAATCCACAAAAATAAAATCAATGATATGAATAAAAGAAAGTAAGAGATATATCAAATGCGATACTGACATAAAGATGGTGATGTTTACAATTTTTTAATATATAGGAAATACCCCACTGCCAATATGTTCAAAATAAAGATTGAATGAAACAAAATAAAGATTTTAAATAGTTGATAATGATTTATTATTGATAAAGAATTATTAGAGCTGGATCAAAGGAAGAAGACATTATTTTTGATATTTCGCTAACTTCTGTTTGCATCTTCAGAAAATTTGAATTTTCTGAAGACGCTAACATAAGTTCAAAAATAATTTCCTCTTTTATTTGATCCAGCCCCAATAATTATTTATCAATAATGGATCATTATCAACTATTTATAATAGTTGTATTTATATCAACTATTTATAATAGTTGTTATATTTCGCTAACAGAGGTTAGCGAAATATCAAATAAAATTTTTCTTCTTTCTTTGATCCAGCTCCAATAATTCTTCCCAAACTAAAGATTTTCTGCAGAATTTGCAAATCCAATTTCCTGTCTTTTGTTTATATTCGAGCCAAATATGCGTAATTCATTATAATAAATATCATTATTAATTTTTATCAATAATTTAATTAAGTTTTTTAAATTATTAAATATTTAATTATTAAATTAGTATAACTCTATTGGTTTCAGAAAGAGGCTTATGTCCTAAATCGCCTATACATCAAGTACTTATTTTACACTCACCTAGCTTAACAATGATCAACTTTTGTCAACTACGTCTTCGATTAAGACGGAGTGATCGAAGTATATCATTGAAACCATGCCACATATTCTGCCCTAAATTATCAAAAATTTAAACTACTCGTATATTTTTGAGATATTCTGTCTGATTACATATTTCCAGCTAAATCCTTATTTTGATATTAATAACGAAGAATTTACATTATTTTTTGATGTCACTGTTTGAAATCCAAATATGACATTAAAATCTGATTTGAGCTTAATAACCTTTAACTTGTTCAATAACCTTTAAGACGATATATACTAAATAAATATTTATTCAATAAGACATTTAATGAATGGTTATATAAATTGACTAACAATTCATTTAAAATTCTCATTTATATTTTACTATTGAGGGAATCAATAAAGTAAACCAATAAAGTCAATAAAGTTAGATGTAGTTATACATTGTATATTTGTTAATGTATTTTTCTTGAATACAGTACAATTATTGATTATAATATTCCAATATTGAAATTTGCATTGCAATAAAGTACATTCCTTATTTTATCGATAAATTGTTTCTCTTATCGCTAAATTCACTCAGTAAATCTTTATTCAAATTAGAATTAAATTTAAAAAATTTAAATACTTTTTCAATAGTAAATTAATTTGGGGTAATTTGCAAAAATGTAACTATTACTTAATCAACAACTTTGTTTATTAGCAGTAATAAATGAAAAAAGTAAAGCCAAGTTTTGATGATTCGAGAAAATACATTCACTGCGAAGGAAGGTAAGTTTTATCTTTAAAAGCTACATATTTAGAAGATATTTAAAAGATACATATTTTTAACTAGGTTACTATAAAAATAACATCAAAGATAAAATAGTAATAATAATATTATCAACAAAATAATATTATTAAGCTGACATTTATATTAGATATAAATGTTATAATATTATAATTATGTTATAATATAGGATATTTATAAAATTTAAATTACTGCACGTAATGTGATTTATAGAATTATTTATAAATAAGTACGAATACCTCTTTTTAACATATCTTTATATGTTAAAACGTTTTATCTTTATACATTTAAATGAATTAAATTAGGTTAAAATGGTGTATAAAAATTGTTATATATTTCGACAAAACATTTATCTAAAGATCACTGTGTTTATCTATTAAAGTTGCTAAAATTGTTTATTTGTTTTTGTTTTTATACAATTATAAGTAAATAATTGCATTTTAAATAAATAATAATATTAGTAAATAATATTACTATTATTAATAATATTTACTATTATTAGTAAATAATAATATTTTAAAATAATTATATTTTTTAAGTCCTTTTTGTATTTTAATTAAATTTTATATCATTTAAAAATAGTTATTGTATATTTTATTTAATTCTACTTTATTATGGATGGCTTTTCAATTTTAAAATTTAAATTTAATTAATAAATCTAATTAGTACTTTTTAAATAAAATTTAATTATATTTATTGAAATCGTATAAAGTAATTGTTTAAAATTGTAATATAACAAAATTATTTAATAACAAAATTATTAGTTTTTAAATAGTTGATAGTGATCCATTATTGATAAAGAATTATTGGAGCTGGATCAGAGGAAAATGTAACATTTTATTTGATATTTCGCTAACTTCTGTTAGCATCTTCGGAAAATTACAATATTTTTTTGATGTACATGCCTTTATAAAACTATTGAAAACGATATCCACCATTTTCTTTAAGCAGGTGCTGCTGTTATTGGCGATAAACAGCTGCTTTCAGCACACAAGAAAATGATGGAAAGTAACAACGTTTGCGAAGGATCAAAAGCTTTCAATCTACCAGCAAATTCAAGCAAAAATCCTGCCTTTCAATGATTATCTCTGGGAAAATACTCAAACGACGTATCAATGAAGGTTAGTGGAATTTTTGTTGAAAATGACATTGGGGTATATGCTCCTGCAGAGTTTTCCCCTATAAATAAACCTTCAAACTTGATGTGTGTATCACCAGTAGTACTCACCCCAAGTAAAATTAATTTAAGTCATTTTTGAGAGTATTCGTATTCAGTTACAACAAAAATAGAGTAATATAAAATTCCAACAAAATTCCTGGGAACAACTACCCGATATCTTTCGCGACCTCTAGCATTGTAGAGAATTATGTTAAAGTGACAAAAGATAAACTGTCGCATAAGGCAAACGTAACCTATTTACCAATTATGGCTACAATAAAGATTACCAACACCACTCCAGAAGTGGATGCCAAAGTTTTAAAAGCTCTAGAATTCTTGTACAAGATTAATAACCTCAGGTTCATTAAGGGTAAAGAGAATACCCCCTTACCAATTGTTTTTGGGTCTACTTTCTAGGGGAATAGTCGCCTCCTAGAGAATTCTACCTTTAACCCTTTTATTGGATACAATCTACGATTTCAACTGATAGAATGCCATAACAAAACATTACCCTCTGCAATAACTACCACGCATGGTGGACATTTGAGCTCATCATGATCCCGGGCCAAATCATATAGTGTATGTGGTTCAACGGAATAAGAACATGCCCTACCATGTAACCAGATAGCCTGCTGACTAAATGTGAAATAACACTTACGAGAGCGGAATGATCTCGTAATTGCAAGGAGTTTAAAGCTTACCTAAAGCGTCACCTGGGGTCTTCTGGTAAAAATATTGCCGTCTACTCCAATATCCAAGAAGCCCAGATTCTTCCCGTGGATAATATTATACAGAGCTGTAGCTCGAGTTTTGCGACCTAAATACGAGGTTTTCCGCCCTGGAGACATTAATTCATATCTTAACTAAGGCTTTCCAAACGCCATCAACTCACCAACCTGCACCTACAACAAAAAAAGTCATCAAATACCTCCATCCGCGAATTGAAAGTTTTTTTTTAATATGGCAAATGCACACAGACTGTGCGCTTACAAGCCCACAAAAGCGAAACAGATTAAAAAAGTTAATCGTTTAGTAGCATCGATTTTAGTTGCTTTTTGAAAAATTTGAGTGAGGATGATGATTGCAGATGATCAATTAAGGAGTTCTAAAGGAGAGGAGCAGCGATATGTAGGGATCGACGGCCGAAGTTGGTTGAGTGAAGAGGTACGTGTAGCAGAAGAGAATCACAGGAACGTATGTGAGTAGAAAGATAGCGAGATTCACTTAGAGTTGGCAGATAGAGATAAGAAGGAGAATTACAATGGATAAGGCGATAAGTTAGACAAAGCAGAGGAAAACGAACGTGATGTTCAATACTTAGCCATCCAAGTTTTGATAAATAGAAGGAGATATGATCGTATTTACGAAGTCGAAAAAGGATGCGCACCGCAGTGTTAATGAGGTGCTGGTGAGGTTTAAGGGATGACTTTGAAGAGAACACGAGAAGGCTAAGACAGTAATCAATACGTGGGAAAGAAGGGAGAAGATAAGAGATTTACATGAACTAAAATCTAGAGAATTTCTGACGAGACGATATCACGGAAAAAAATATTTGAAGACCTAGTTTTATCACGAATGAAGGGATCGAGATGAAGATTGTTGTCGAAGAGAATACCTAGAAATACTAGTTTATCTATAGCAGGAATAATTGTGGTCTGAAGATACAAAGAAGGAGGAAAAACAGAAACAGTGGAGGATAAAATTCATAACACTTTTGATTTGGTGGGATTGAGGGACATGCGCAAAAACATTAGATGTTCTGATAGAGCACGAAGACAATTAGACGCGGATATGAAAAGTTGGCTTAGGGAATGAGGAGACGAGTGAGAATAAAGAAGTATATCATCAGCGTACTGCATTACTCTGAAGCAGAATTTATTAGTTATACAAGATAAATCTCCAAGAAGAAGCGTAAATAGAATAGGGCCAAGTACAGGACCTTGAGGTACACCACAAGAGAGAGAAGATGGAGGAGAACACATTGAATTAGAATGGACGGAAAATGATCGATTGGAGAGATACGAAGAGAACCAAGCCAAGGTGGACGAAGAGAAGCCATAGTGATAGCGAAGACGAAAAAGAAGGATTTTGTGATCGACAATGTCGAATGCAGATGAAAGATCGAGCGATATTACCACACTACAAATTTCTTTGTAACGAGAGAAGAGCAGATCAGAAAATACTTTATGGCATGCTAGTTCGGTAGAATGATTAGAGTGGAAATCAGATTGAAAAGAAGCGTAGAGCTGCGATGAAGAGAGATACTTGTGTAGCTGATCTAAGACAAGGTTTTCAAGAATTTTAGATAAGGTTGGTAGAATTGATATTGGGCGATAGGTTGAAGGAAGAGAGGGGACAAGATAGGGTTTTAAAGTAGGGGACGAACAATGATCGTTTTCCAACGAACAAGAAATATTCCATTCACGATTGACGAGTTAAAGAGGCTGGCAAAGAAAGGTGTGAAGTCTGTTGACAACAATTTGAGAATTCGAGTAGGGATGGGATCGGCAGGAGAGGACTTACAAGTTAACGAAATAAGAAGGCAAGATACCTCATCTTCAGATACCGCAAGTAGATAAAAGAGCTCAGGGATACGAACATACGAGATACAAGAAGTTTGTGGAAGGATGAGTCAATTTCTGAAGATAGTCTGAGATAATGATGATATATTCTGAAAGAACGACGCAGGAGGCGTTTTGAAGTCACACACTCAAAGTTGAACCATGTTGCAAGATTTTGCTGTGATTGAACAAAAGTACTAAGGGAAGAATTTCATCAAGGATAGAGCAAAATACATTGTTAAAGAGGGTACATAAGTATTTAGGGGATTTGTAGATAGAAGAAGGATACATTAACGGTGAGCGGTTAATATGAGAGCGAAGAAGGGAAAAGTCGAGGAATTTCCAAGAACGACACGAAATATTTTTTGCAGGAACATTGATTTTTAACAAAGGGAGAGAACATGTAACAAGGAATTGGCCAGATAGAGCAGGATCAGATATGCACAATGAAGAAGACAAGGCAAGACGCGAAGGTAGGGCAACAATATCGAGGGTATCGCAAAGAATATGGGTAGCAGAAGAATAATGAAGATACATGATTTGAAAATCATGATCGTTAAATGTAGAAATCGTCTTTTGGGTATTGGAATTACGAGGACGGTCTAAGCGAACATTTATATCACCTAGTACAACGCAAGGTAAACCGGAGAGGAAGATGGAAGAAAGTAAGTTTGGCAGTTCACAGAAAAAAGAGTCAGACGGATGACATGATCCAGGCCGATAGAATAAGTAGATATTGAGAAACAACAAGCTGGCTTTTACACGGAACCCAAGTAGTTCGAAAGTAAGAGGAACAAATGGCAACGATAATAAATGCAACGGAAACTAATTGTGATAGAAAGCTATAAGACCACCGTGGTTAATTGATTGATTTGAACTAATAGGTCGGTGACGAGCCTTATCGACCACAGAGAGATTTAAAGAGCGGAGGCATTTAAGAGAGTAATCATTCTGATCAACGTGCCAAGATTCGGTTAAAACAAGACATCCAAAGATTTATGAAGGAAAAGATCATATACTGAATCAACATTGTTACTAAGAGGGCGGATATTTAAAACGGCTAATTTCCAGGAAGACTTGGGGAACAGTGGAGTCGAATAAATTAGAGAATACATTGAATGATTTACTTGAAGTTTTGCTGGAGGATTTACATTTAAATCATTTTTAATCGTTAGTCATATATTGGTTGGGTCTGACTTTTTTCGTTCAGATAATTCTTTCCGTAATCTCTTAAGTTTCTCTTGTTCAAATTTCGACAAATCAGGGCACAAGTACACCTTATGAAAGAGAGATGAATTCTTAAGCTTAAACGAAGATTTTAAAGATGATTCCACATGGTGACGCTAGTTTTTACCTTAACCCACGGAGGGGAGTTAGTATGAAGTGCACTGAGTCGATGAAAGTCAAGTTTTTGTCCGACCAGAAACTACACTATGCACTTTCAGGGTTTCCCACCTGAAAGTGCATAAGCAAGGGAAGGCGTGGAGCATCTAGCCAGGGCATGATAAAAAGATGAAAGAAAGTAAGTTTGACAGTTCACAGAAAAAAGAGTCAGACGGATGACATGATCCAGGCCTATAGAATAAGTAGATATTGAGAAACAACAAGCTGGCTTTTACACGGAACCCAAGTAGTTCGAAAGTAAGAGGAACAAATGGCAACGATAATGAATGCAACGGAAACTAATTGTGAGAGAAAGCTATAACACCACTGTGGTTAATTGATTGATTTGAACTAATAGGTCGTTGACGAGCCTTATCGACCACAGAGACATTTAAAGAGCGGAGGCATTTAAGAGAGTAATCATTCTGACCAACGTGCCAAGATTCGGTTAAACACAAGACATCCAAAGAATTATGAAGGAAAAGATCATATACTGAATCAACATTGTTACTAAGAGAGCGGATATTTAAAACGGCTAATTTCCAGAAAGACTTGGGGAACAGTGGAGTCGAATTAATTAGAGAATACATTGAATGATTTACTTGAAGTTTTGCTGGAGGATTTACATTTAAATCATTTTTAATCGTTAGTCATATATTGGTTGGGTCTGACTTTTTTCGTTCAGATAATTCTTTCCGTAATCTCTTAAGTTTCTCTTGTTCAAATTTCGACAAATCAGGGCACAAGTACACCTTATGAAAGAGAGATGAATTCTTAAGCTTAAACGAAGATTTTAAAGATGATTCCACATGGTGACGCTAGTTTTTACCTTAACCCACGGAGGGGAGTTAGTATGAAGTGCAGAGAGTCGATGAAAGTCAAGTTTTTGTCCGACCAGAAACTACACTATGCACTTTCAGGGTTTCTCACCTGAAAGTGCATAAGCAAGGGAAGGCGTGGAGCATCCAGCCAGGGCATGATAAAAATTTTCATAACGACCAAGGAGTGGTCAGCGGTGGGATAATAAGGCCGGAGGCAGGAAAGGCAACCTTCCTTCATCTGGGACTAACTAGTGGGTTCGCTGCCCCTTCTAGTTCCACCTTTGCATGGGGAGTAATTCAAACCGTTTTCACTGAACGTCCTACAGTGGAATTCAGGAGGTACTTTTGCCCTTAGCATTATATCTGGTCGAGATTCAGATGTTATAGTCCTTCAGAAAACTAGATCTATCAGGTCTCCCTAGGACATTACTCGGTTTCTATCAATGCACACATCGTCCCATTTTACTTCGTACATAACCCAACTCACTCCTCTTCTTTTCAAGATCTTTTAATCTTAGTTAAATGCTACATAAGATCATCCTTACTATTAAATTACTTTTGTCCAGCCATGTCTTGTTTGCGATAACACTCTGGGAGAATGGTAAACGCATCAGTATAGCCAATATCTATATTCGGCCGGGAGATATTCACAAGAACCGTGACCTCCTGTACAGTATATTGGGTAGAAGCTATGACATGTTACTTGGTGACTTCAACGACATAACTGGTCGTTGGATTAATGCAGCACTTCGCATATCTAGGAACGTGTGTCTTATACATAAACCACCAGCCCACCTTTCATTGCACAAAAACAAATTCACTCTTCGACATACTACTGCTACACGAGAAGTAGCTGCTAAAGCCTAATTGTATTGGGCAGTCGCGCTAACAACTGTCCACCTCACATGACTTACTTCGCTAGCGGTTAGAACAATACACGCTGCTGAGGAGGAGGTTTTACTTTGATCCAATCAGAATAACCTTCTTCCAGTCAACGATCTGACTCTTCCCAGTCGTAGGAAATGCGAGTTTGACCCGATTTAATTCCTATATCGCTTCGCAAGCTACCGCGATACTTTCTACTACCTATAAAGGTCGTTTAATCAATCTCATTAAACGAAAATCAAGGTTTTAGCTAAAATGCTAAACCTTAATATTTATGTTAATCTTTTGCAGGCTCTTTCAAAAGGATACTGGATCACTAGATATTAAGTTCCAGCTGAGTAGAGATAAAGCGAGCATTCCTCGTCTTTATCCATCACAGTATTCATTCTGGAAGATATTCAAAAAGGAGAAGTTTGTCTGATGGAAGAAAAAGGCATCTGGTTGGATTGACAGCATATGTCTTGACAAAGTTATGGAGGAGTAACTATCTCTACATAACTATGGATCCACTCAATATCCTCAACCAATCCCGCCTTAAAGTGACTTCATGGTCAGGAATTTATCAGTTACCGATATCCTGAATGCATGGGGTCCACTTCCGGGCACTTCCAGATCCCATGCGCCACTCTCTACTCGGGTCTGTCAGCTTTTGACAGACAGACAGAGAAAGGTGGTTTCCGTTACTCTACTATTAGCCCCCTCCGATGTTGCCGGCATTAACATAAGCCGGTGAATATTTGTATCAAAGAAGAATGTAAATTTCATCTTCTAAAGATTTGCGCCCTATTTCCATACAAAACTCTCTCATCTCCATATACAAAATCGCGCTTACGCATAGAATCCGCGATTATCTAAGTATGCGTAACTTAATCCCACCAAGTTTCCATGGGTTTGTCAAAGGTCGCTCGGTTCATTCGGCAGTTGGTGAAGTGCACCGGTTCTGTCAAAATAACAGTCATCAGCTCGTTGTGGATGTTTTCCTTGATTTTCCGCTGCATTTGACCGCATTTCCATTCTCTTTGTTTTCTCTTCTCTTAGCTCCCTCGGGTTGTCTGCGAGAATTGTTAACAGAGTGGAGATACTGCTGTACACTAAGCGGTTATTTTATGAGGATGACCCTGATGCTCGTCAGTTTTACCCTATTACAGGTGTGCCTCAAGGTTCCTAACTTTCTTCTATCTTAGATCTTGCTACTTCTATCGTACTCTTTAAAGCATTTAAACGCGTTTAACATAGAGTGGTATACGCTGATGATACCACATCCCTATTATCTGGACGCGTGTGCAAAAATGTACTTAAGGACATCACCCGTTTCTTTTTAAGATTAAAAGATCAGTTAACTACGTCCAATCTTATTCTCAACTCATCTGAATGGCATGTGGTTGCATTTAATGGTGCCCCTGCGACAAAGAAAAAACTAAAGAGATTAGCAATATCAGCTCTCTCTTCCATATTGAACAATCATCCACTCCCTACCTTTACACATCGATTAAAATACCTGGGGTGTGCCATTACGATTAAAAGGTCGAGCGGATCAGACTTGATTAAATTCAAAAGTGTACTGAAGAAAGCTAAATGGGCCCTAAAACGGCCCCATTATATGTCATTAAGTGAGAAATCTCAGGTTCACATCTAGTGGTACTTGGGCAATTCCGGGATTAGTCTTCTTTTTTAGAGGACGTTTCTTAAGATTAAGGTTTTTTAAGATCCTCATCTCGCGATTGCCAACCTTCTCCGCCTCGACTAGACCCTCAGGTGTGTGAGACCCTGAGTGATTCAGACGGAAGGCGGCGCGCTGATCCCCATTGCTTGTCATTATAGGAGACGACTCAACGTATATCGTTGTTTTTTACCTTTTACTACCTTGTACATTTATTCCTTTTATTCAACATTATTTAACGGTTTTGTGGTTTTATTAATAAAATCCTGTTCGAATTGTTGTGACACGATTTCTGCAACGTTTGAAGGTATACAAAACGCAATAAAAAGGGTGATTCAAAATAGCTTAGAAACAAATAATGAGATAATTATAATTCTATTTTAGTTTTGGAATCGTTTCGATGTTCACTAATGTGCCCAATTAGAATTCTATAAGATAAACATGGTTTTGCATCACGGGTAATTAAAAAGGCTTTATGCAAAAGTACCAAAATTGATAAATATGTCGTATTTGGCCCAGAAAAGGAAAGAAATTCATAGGATAACCATTTATAAATAATTGTTGGAATGTTAATTTAAAAAGATTTGTTTCAAACAATAAAACATTAAATACTTCAAAAATATTGTTTTGTATAATAGTAAAATACCGAATATACAAAACATTTTAAAAAATAAACCTAAACATGAAGGAGTTGTTTATAAAATTTCTTGTTTAGGATGCGATAAAATATATGTGGGTCAAACAGGCAAACCATTAGAGACTAGATTAAAACAACACAAATACACACTCAAAACGGGCCTCAGTAACGCGATCACAGTTTAAATTTAGATCACAATATTGACTATAATAATACTGTTGTTTTAGCAAAAGAAACCAATTGTTTAAATATAAAAATTCTTGAGGCTTATATTACATTCATAAAAACTCCAATATTATTATGTCGAATAATAAACCTGACGTAAGTTTAAATATTTTGTAAAGATGAGGTAAACGATTATTTTGTTTAAATAATCATTTTTATTTTAGTTTCATACTTTATTTATTTTTTCTAGCACTTTTAATTATTATTTTCATATTTTTCAAATTTTTTAATTTTATGTTGAATGGAAATATGTTTCTAAACTATTTTGAATCATCCTTTTTGTTGCGTTTTGTGTACCTTCAAAAGTTGTCGAAATCGTGTCACAGCAATTCAAACAAAGCAGAAGTTTATCGCTAATAGCACCAACACCTGCCCTAAGCAAATGGCGGCGATCGTTTTGAACGTATTTATAAGAAAATTACAATGTGTTTTAAAATGTACATATTTTAAAACACATTGTAATTTTCTGAAGATGCTAACAGAGGTTAGCAAGATATCAAATAAAATTTTCGTTTTTCTTTGATCCACTCCAAAGGTCATATATTCGTAGTAACGAATATATGACCTACAAATACTGAAAAGCAGAAATTGGTAAAATTTCTCAGAATTTTGATACCAAAAATCACCATTTTTAATATTATTGATATGTCATATTATTAGGTGTGCAAACCCTATTAAGATGACTCCTCGTGGCGCACTCCGGGCAATGTCAGTAGTTTGAGCATCCACTGATAGTCTGAAAGGTCGCATTCTCTGTCCAATGAAACCTGAAACTATGTCAACTTAGAATCCCCCTTGTTGGACAGGCTCAGATGGAGGATCGCCCTAGCCCCGAACATGTAGTACATGGTGTACAACAACTGTTTCATATCTAATGAAACTCGAGGCTATGATAACTTAGGTTACACCATGTTATAATGGTTTGAGTAGAGGATTGCCCTAGCCCTTGAACGGGAATACCGTGGCTCTAAACTGTATCATATCCTGCGAAGCTCATTCATTTTTGATACCAAAAATCATCATTTGAAATATTATTGATATGTCATAATATGTCATAATATGTTGACTTATTAGATATCTGTACGTTTATTTTCAATAAATAGCCAATTGATAAGATTTTTATTTATGCTGCGAACAAATAGTTACCTGCATATGATATATTATTGTGGTTGTTACTATTGCTGTCTAATATGTCTAGTCCCAATTTTGGTATATCGCGATCTGATAGAAAAGGCGCTCTTATATGATTTCCGTTGTTGACTTTAAAAAGCAATGCATTCTGCTCCAAATCTATTATACACTAAAAATTAAGATTTGATAAAATATTTGATAAGTAACACGTTAGCTTACTTGATGTCTACGTAACATATCCAAACCTAAAAGAATATCAATTCGTTGATCCTCCAAAACACAAAACGATGTGGCGAAAAACGATCCAGATATTTCCATTTGAGCTAGTAGAAATGTTTTAGACTAAAATTAAGCTGATCGAACATTTTAATCCAACGAAAATATTTGCCTAGTGCACATCTAGATAAAATATTTAATAAAAATATCCCTTGAATAACGTGTAAATGATTCTGTTAAATTTATATTAAATATAAGAATATAAAAAATCCGCACTTAAAAAAATTCTAGAAAAGATTTTGGCACATTCGATACGGCTACAGTATTTGCTGATATTTCGATGATTCTTCTCAATCGGTATTTTGTTTCAGTCTTTTCGTTGCACATTTAAAAGATAGTCTGATAGTATCGCTACAATTTAATTTATTAGATAAATTATTTAATAAATTTTTTTAAATTATTTATTTTATTGTAATATTTTTATTGTATTATTAAATCTATTCGAACATTTAGCTATTAATGAGAAATATATGATCGCTCATAAATTTACACGCCGAAAATAAAAATTCGTAGAAATATTTGTGAGATTATATTTAGGAGTAGAAATATTTGTTTGATAGATTATTTTAATGTTTCAAATTGTAGAATATTAAGAATCTCATAAAAATATTTAAATATGCATCGGCTATCACATCGGCTATGGAGTCGTGATAACGAATTATAATTTCGGGATAATTATCCTCAATTGATAATAACTACTTAGTAGAAATGCAAATATCGGTTTACTAAATATCACATTTACGCATGCAAATCTTTATAAAATAATTTGCCTCCAAATTGGAAATATATTGAATAATATAATTAAAGAAAAATAAAATTATATAAAATATGAATCACTTTTTTAATTGACATTTTTAAATTTATCGAAACTCTTCAATAATGACAGAAATTCGGTTACAGTCGAACTTACGGATTCGTGTCAAATTTAACAATTAAGAATTAATCTCTCCGTTAACTGTTTCATGATGAAGATAATATCCTCATATTTATTTTTACTAAATTAATCACCAATAATTTGATAATTATTATAATTATTAATATTTATTCTAAATTAATACAGTTAACTCGTTAGCTGTATCCTGCATTTTCTCAATTGGTTATATGTCAATGCATAACCTGGAGTTAGTGAACAGTAAGATCGAGCCATGTGATTGTAATAACTGTGCTTGAGACATTTGATTAATCAATAATTATTAGTTTAATAAATGTTAAATAAATATTTTATTAAATTATGTCTTATTAAATATATTTTAACAAATAACAAATTGCAAAATCGAATTTACTAATTATAAATTCACTATTTTTAGAGATTACAGCTTTTATGTAAATTTATTTTTGTGAATATTTTATTCACAAATCATGCAGATAATGCAAGAAGATATATGCAATCTTAGTAATCTGCATATCTTAATATGCAGATTAAGATATTACATGTATTGCATATGATGATGATTCTTACCTTAAACCTATTAATCCCTATTTATTTGCAAAGGATAATGTGCTATTCATCGTTGCCTGATGAAGCAAAATGTTAGGTTTAAAGTGAAATGTAGTCATTAATCGTATATCATAATAATAAATAATGTTTATTAACATTTAATAATTTACAAAATATAGTTCTTAAAATTATAAATATTATAATTTCAGGATAAACCGCTGTGCTATTCGGACTCAAAACTCTTTTATGGCCCAGCATTGCAGTGTTAATTATCAATACTGACCTGTAATTAGTGATCTAATTATAAAATTAATTATAAAATTATATCTGTAATATGTCATTATATTTTAATGACATTTAGTAATTCAATTCTGAATGGATTAATTAAAAATAATTAATTAATAATTATCGGTAAATAATTAACCGATTGTATCAAACAATGCTTAATCTATCGCGTAAGATAATATCAGATTAAATTTGTGCAAACAATGAGGTCCCATAAATCCACAAATTCTAAATTCGAATTTATTTGCAAGAAAATATTATCGTCAAATTGTAATTAAATAAATTATATAAGCACAACTAATGAGAGAAAACCTATCTAAATTTTATAACTTTTATAAGTCAAAAATGACTAAGTTAAAAACAAAAATCGAAAGTAAATGTTGTTATAAAATATAACAACGTCAACAGTTTTAAGATCACGTATTTTAATATACAAATTAACTATATAAATTAAAATCCGATTTAAAAAATTTATATTCAATTAAAATCAAATAGCTTATTATTAAATTTCGAAAATTCTTACCTAAATGCACTCTCCCAATAATCTTTTGTACCCCAACACCGTGTGCCTCTCCTGTAAATCTGGAATCTAGGAGATGTGTAAGCCCACATTTCTCTGCACATGACTTGCTCATTATTGTACGTTGGGCACCTAAATCAAAACTTTGCAGTTAAAATAAATAAACAGTGTTAAAATCACCTGAGTCAACAAATGCCTTCATTTGAAATCCATTTACTTTACAGTTGATATACAACATTGTGACGGTGGCAAATGTCTCCGGCAGGTGCTCGAAGGCCATCTCCATATTCTGATCAATATTTCGTCGTCTGTAAAAACTCAATAGATTGATATAATCGTCAATAGTAGTTTACCTTATCTCAGCTGCTATTCGTGATTGTACGTCTTTAGATTCTTCCTTTGATGTAAATGCTTTATTAATAAAGTATTACTGTTTAATAACTGATAATTGACGAATTAAATAGTTATTAATCACATAATAATCATTACAGTTTAGCAAGTCTGACCAAACAAGGTTTTAATCACTGTACAAAAGTCGATAAATCATAATGTCTACAGCGAACAAGACCCTCTTATTTAAACTTTTAAAGATAATATTGAATTTAAATTTTTAATTTTTGTATTCCAATTAGAATATTCAATTCTACAATTATTTATTTTAGAAATCCTTAATACTAAAGATACACGCTAATGGATAAACTGTGCATAACATAATGAGTACTGCTTTGAAATAAATAAATAATATTGTAAATTATACGATACTAGAATGATTCTAGACCGAGTAGTAAACATCAAAATACATTTGAATTAACTTACTGTTCATATCAAAGCAAAGTGATTATCCGATTGATACAAAATAGTTTAGTCTAACATTTGTACGAGAATGATGTAAAGTAAATCTGATGGAATTTCTATTGCCGAGGTTTAACAACTTTTATATTGGCTCATTTTTCAATATAAAATATTGATTTATTTATATATTTATATATTACATATATATAACAACATATGATTTAAATCATTTAGACCTAAATGATAATGTTGTATTATTATTGGAGCTGGATCAAAGAAAAGAGGAAATTATTTTCGATATTAAGCTAACTTCTGTAGCATCTTTAATATGATATGATAATGATGTATAAATATAATATTGTATTTAATCCAAATAAGGAAAGAACTGCAAATGAGAGTTTTTTTTCATTTGATCAAATCAATCAGGAATAACTAAGAACCAAGCGTTAAAAATCTACATACATTCTCTATCTAAATATTTTAAAGCAAACTACTTATGTTGAAACTTTTTTCACATTTCTCCAATAACTCTAAATTGGCGCAATTACATTCGAATTTTGAGTTCTACAATTCTTTATTTTTAAATCCAACAATTGCATTTCAAATCTGCCAATATCATCAATATTGAAGGGTAAAATATTAATTTTTGTTGCCCTGGTATTCTATTACAAAAACTAACGTCGCTTGGTAGTATCTGTAGTCTTTGAACCTGGTACTAAAAAGTTCCTTAATATTCAAAAAAAATATACAGAAAAAAATTTCTGCAGAATTTGAAAAACATTTTGGATTAACTAGTTATATATAACAGATAAATTATATGCAATTTCACAGGGTTTCGAGTTGATATGACAAACACTTAATCATTTGAGTTATATAGATGTACTCTAAAATTCAATTCTACATCAACATCAAGTGTTGGAGTAGAAAAATTTAATCTAAGGCGATAAAAACGATTTATAACTTTCCTTTGGAGGAAGTAGCTTTCCTAAAAATAAATTAGCTTGCAACATTTGTATTTATATTGAATTACATGTTTTTATAAAAACAATTTTTAATTAATTAAAATTTGAAAGTAATTATTTGGAAAATTCACTTACAACTCGGCATTGATCGGAAATGTTGGTGTTGCGGACGTCGATGTTGAGACTGATTCGCTAATTACAAAAACATTAAGTTAAATATAAAAGGTGATATTAATAACAATGTTAATCAGTTAACATTTCAACTACAGATTTAGCAAAATAAAATTAAAATTTTAATTATATAAAATTTAAATAAAAAAAATTTTATTTTAATTTTATTTATATTTTTTGATATAAAATTTTTTAGTCTTCAATTGTTAGTCACTATTTCCCGATTAATTGATTTTTCTTAATTGATGTGCAATTGAGAAATATATTGGCGTATTTTGCATTTAAAAAATTTCAATAATATTATACGGTTAATGTAATTAGATGCTTTAGCAAAATCAATAAATTTAAAAATTATTAAATATTGTCAGTTTTTGGGATTTGAGAAGCATTCAATATCTCTTCTCCGACCATAAAGTATACGTTTTAAGATATACAATACAATTTATCGCTCGAAACAAAAGTGGCTACTTCACTTGGCCTGCTTCCTGTAGAAATTAGAAAATCAAAAATCACATTTGCTAAAGATGATCATTTTCTGTAAGCAAAACATTTATACTAGAAAATGTTCATATTGTAAAACGAATTAATTAATTATTTGAATTACCAGCTTACTTAGCCGTGTACTCGTGATAATTCCTTAAACTGTTCACTTGTTCTTTACAAAAATACAGATTAACAATTATTGGGAAAATTCGTTTTCCCTGCGAATTGTTGGACAAGTTATTTGCCAAACGGATTTTATTTAAATTCAAATGTTTAGGCTAGATACTTATCAACTTAGTCAAATCGGTTCACTGTAAATTGCCGAAACTGTCGAATTTAAAGAAAAACTCATTATATGATATATCCATATGACCAAGTGACATGCCTAGCAATCGAATTAATTGAAATGCTAAAGTAGCCAAAGAATTAATCAAAGATTAATTAACCATTGCTTTGTAAGTAAATGACTAGCACATGTTTTTCGTTTAATACAACATGTGTAGTGTATCTAATAAAATGTACATGTGGATTGCGATAAGAAATCCACGATTGGAATAAGAAAAATAGAGTTAAAAATATTAAAAAAGATATGTATATAAATGAACAATTAGAAATATTAAAACAAATTTTAAGAGATAATAAGCTGAAAGATTAATTAACCACTATTATAAATAATTATTGCTTTGTAAGTAAAATGACTAATACATGTTTTTCGTTTAAACCACAGGTGTAGTGTATCTAATAAAATGTACATGTTGATTGCGATATATATAATAAGTATATTTATATATTACATATATCAATATATTATAAGTTTATTAATATATATGAAAAACGTATCAAATTTTATAGGTAGACTTTAAATAATACTAAAAGTAAAGGGATTATATGATCATATCCTAAAAATATATATTATAGTTATATTATATTATATTATAGTTATAAGTATATTCCTAAAAAAGTTATAAAATCCATGTACCCATTAGGATTAAATGACGTGGTACAAGGAATTGGCAGAAGTAGTATAGTAAATAATAAACAACTATATTATAATAATCCGGTTAAACGCAAACCAAGAAGTCATGGTGATAAAAGGAATAGGAAAAATAGAGTTAAAAATATTAAAAAAGATATGTATATAAATGAACAATTAGAAATATTAAAACAACTTTTAAGAGATAATAAGCTAAAAGATCTTTATGTAAATGTAAGAAGTTTTTCTAAAGATATCATATGTTCAATAAATCAAAAATTAATTAACGACTATGATAGGCTAAGTTGTATAATAGACAGTTATTGCAATACAAAATACTATAATCGTACAATAAATGTTAATAATAACAATAGAAAATATACATTAACCATAAACTTCATTAATAAATGTATAGATAACATAAATATATGTAGAATTTTAAGAAGAGGGATAATATGATCATATTTAAGCAAGTAAATGCAAGTAAAATTAATATTAATATTAAAGCAAGTAAAGTGTACATGTGGATTGTGAAATTGCATGAGATCATTTGCATCATGAGATCATGATCATTTGAGATCATTTGCATCATGAGATCATGCATGTGGATTGCGATATCTCATGCAAGTTTATTAATCTATTGCATATATCAATATATTATAAGTTTATTAATATATATGAAAAACGTATCAAATTTTATAGGTAGACTTTCAAATAATACTAAAAGTAAAGGGATTATATGATCACATTTAAGTAAGCATATTCCTAAAAAAGTTATAAAATCCAATCTTAACGAAACTAAATACAAAATTAGAAATTAAAGTTTGCATAAATAACCAATACATTATGTGATAAATCGAAATGCCACTAATATCGGAAATTTTATTACTTAAATATGATGTATTTGATAACATCGCTGCAATGTACTGGTAGATATGAATTAAAACGTAATAAAATAATTATTCATCCAAACGAAATATTTTCGAGCTTATAGAGTATAATTTAAAAATGTGTTCAGTTTACTGATTTGACTATAAATGCGAAAACATGATTTATTCGCCGAGAATAGATCTAATATTGAAGGAATTAATTGAAGGAAATAATTTCAAAGCATTATATTAAAGTAAAGCAATTTTCCCAAACCGAACATAATTGCAATCGCTTCAAAAATAGAATAGCGTTCGAGTATTAAAATATCACACACTTCATAGGTTCGGATATAATATTTCTGTTTATTAATGATAATTAATGATCAAAATTACTATTAAAATAAAACAAAACCTATCATCAAACGGAACTTTTTAGGAGTAGAATACTTCGCTCACAACTCCTAGATTTATCTCTTGTTAAAATATGCATTTATTATTGATTGAATATTGCATTTTTATCTTAAACGTTGTAGTTGATTTTTTTCTATCTGCGCGTTCATGCTAAACTTTTTGCGCATCAAATCAAACTCATTCTACAACCCAATTTTCTCAAATTCCTTGAAAATCATTTAGCTTTAAGTAAGCAAGATTAATTTAAAGCAGCTAAATATATCCAAGATCGCATTAATACAGCTAAATATGTCCAAGATCGCATTAATGCAGCAAAATATGTTCAAGATCGCATCAAAACAGATATGACCAAAATCTCTTTTAAACAGCTGAATGTGTTCAAGA
Source organism: Pomphorhynchus laevis (assembly GCA_012934845.2). NCBI lineage: Eukaryota > Metazoa > Acanthocephala > Palaeacanthocephala > Echinorhynchida > Pomphorhynchidae > Pomphorhynchus > Pomphorhynchus laevis. The sequence continues at coordinate 107,183 of WNNJ02003202.1, forward strand.
TCGCTTTAAAACAGATGTTTATCTCCGAAGGAAATATTGCAAACTTATCTCACAATGACATAGTCAACAACTTAAGATGAAAGTGTGTCACGTTTTATTTTTAGCAGAGAACTTATAGCGGAGGATTAAACCACATAATTACCAAGCATTCGTATTTATCTATCGTGGTGGAAAGTCATCTTAAATCAGCTTACTACGATAAATATAATGAAACTATCCGCATGTATCAACTAATGGACATACAAATGCTTTCTAAGATTCGAAAAATATGCCGTTCACAATTTAGGAAATACGATTAGCGGTTGACTGTATGATTAGCAAAAACAGTCATTCAGATGAAATATTATGCCAAATCATAGAGTGTCAATATGGGCTGACTGTCAACCCGAATTGCTATTATTATTTCTGCTAGATCTACATACAAAATTAAAGAAAAAGCTGAGAGATGCTGTAGTAATATTCTATGCTGATGATTTAGCAACCTAACGTCCATGTATGTTTTCTTAAAATGCATTAAACGTATTCTTAGATGTAATTTTTTTACGATATATGAAATTGATTAAATTTCAAAAAGGCCTTGAATCCATTTGCGTACACTATTTATTGGAAGTAATAAACATAAATCTCTACGAACCACTCCTATTTGAAATTTTTTTGACATCATATTAGTCTTTCAATTGTCACAATTGAAAGAATTCAAAAACAATTGTTCGAAAATTGCTGTAGCTATCTTTTGATAATTACTAACGTAAAAGCTTGTTCATTTGAAAGGGATTTTCGCTATTTTAATGTTATGCTACTCTCTCATTCAAAATACGTGTTATCTTTTTTGGATTGACTTAATACCAGATACATTAATAGAGTGGTTGGAGTATCGTTCAAGTCATAATACTAAAATACTATTGCAGAATAATTTCGCATGAGCAGATATATTAGTAATATTTACTATACCATCGAATTTTACCTGAACATTTAAAATTACCAATCTAAAATTGTAGATTCAGATCATCAAATTTTGAGACTACCATCTTTACACTTTGTAAATACCTTAAGGTATTTTAACATTTTCGGTATTTATTATAAACTTCGTTTTATTACTTATAAAAAAATTATTATATTAAAAAAGTTTTAAATAATTTATATCAGAAATTTATTTATAAGAAATTTATTTAAGGAGGACTGACAGTCCTTACAGAGGATGGCACAGTCCTCCTCTGCACCCAGTAGTGGGTGCAGAGGGTTCACTGATAGAGAGGATACTATCATAAGTAAACAACGAGTAAAATCTGTTTAGATTAAGTAAGATATCCACTGGTGTAAAATTACGCCATATTAAATGTAGTATTTAGTACAATGGAAAACGTTAAAACAATAATGTCTATAGGTTATCAATTAAAATGAACGAAATTAGAATATTCATAGACATTTTTGTTAAGGAGTGTGTATTAATTAAATAATTCCCGAGCTGAGCTTGCAATCAGAATTTCATAGAGTGAGAGCGATTTAATTGTTATAAATTTTCACGTGGTTCGGACATATCCCTTCGTTCGCTGAAATCATAACTGTTGATCAGTGATAATGATAAGATACGAGGAATGTAAGCTCATTTCGATTTTGCTCCTACTATGCGCCGTCATGTAGAGAGTACTCATAGTGTTAAGGTAGCCTACCCCAATATTATAAGTATATTGATTAAACTTGATAAACTGCAAACATGAATGATTATTCTCGAACCTTCTATCTTAGCTATTACTAAAACTTTGTTACAAATTTGAATTGGTGACTGTGTAGTAGACCTACTGGGTTACATTTATATTTATCAATTTATCTTTATGTTAAACTTTTCTTTAATTTATATTTATAAGAAATTTATTAATTTATAAGAAATATATCGAAATTTATTTATTACAATGATTCATTTAGGAAATTTATTTGAAATAATTTTGTAATTTTATTTGAAAATTACAACAAAATTTTTAATTTTCAAACATAATCTATATGTTCATTATGATACTTTAAACAATTATAAAAATAAATGGATTTTTAATCGCTTTTAGCAGTTAAATTAATGGAATTATGTGGTTTTGAATTTCAAATAATTTTGTTCTGAAAGAAATCAAGAACGAATATTATTCTTAACAAATAGTTGTTATTTATTTTCAGAGTTGATGATAAATATGATCTGAATTTAAACGATTGTCTGGCACTAATCGTCCAATTGAAGATATTTTACTATTTTCTTTTGGCTGTGTCAAATGTTGTCATCAATTAATGTTTGAAATGATTAGATCAGCTAACTGAGTCTACGTATTTTTTTACTATTATATAATATTTTATGTAATTTATATAAAGTAAAAAATTTTAAATAAAAATCAGTTTATGAATTAGCTAATAAATAATAGACGATGAATCAGAATAAGGATTAGAGGTTATCAGAAAGAACTGGTATGTAATCATCTAACAAATAATGATAAATAATGATAAACAGTGATAATGATAAATAAAATTTAAATAATTAATAAATAACAATAAATGATTATTAATAATGAATAATTATTATATAATATTTTATGTAATTTATATTAATATAAAATTTTAAATAAAAATCAATTTTTATGAATTGACTAATAAATAATAGAAGATGAATCAGAATAAGGATTAGAGGTGATCAGAAAGAACTGCTAGGTTATCAGAATTATCTATATTCAAGTTCAGAATTATCTATATTGTGAAATAGCGAGGTAGCATTTTCTCAGTTTGTGAGAAAACGTAACATTTATAGATTTTGTTTGTGAGCAAACAGAAAATTCATAGCACCATATAAAGCTGCATTACAATTAAATAATTCTTCTGGTTGTGGCACAATATTATCCTCACAGGTATTGCTCCTATTCTTGATACAGCAGGACGCTACTAATCAGTCTGGGTGGGTCTCATCAGCTGCTGACCCAGACCTACATTTCACGTTTCGACCCTTATTATCTGCTTTCTCCGTACACTGATGCTGATCAGATTTGAACTCAGGACGTTGTATCTTGATTCAACGCTACATCTACTTGGCTAGCTGCTCCAGTTGTGTAGATATACATTGTTGTATATTACTTTCAGTAGGGTATCGTATTCTAAAGATCTATTAGAATAGAACTGGAGCAGCTAGCCAAGTAGATGTAGCGTTGAATCAAGAGACAACGTCCTGAGTTCAAATCTGATCAGCATCAGTGTACGGAGAAAGCAGATAATAAGGGTCGAAACGTGAAATGTAGGTCTGGGTCAGCAGCTGATGAGACCCACCCAGACTGATTAGTAGCGTCCTGCTGTATCAAGAATAGGAACAATACCTGTGAGGATAATATTGTGCCACAACCAGAAGAATTTCAGCTCACAGATATGCATTCAAGTTAAATTAAAAACATTCATTGCAAGTGGCAGCATGGAAAACAGTGATCCGGCTAACGGATCACACAACTAGGTAGGTTTCTAATAGATCGTTAGAATACGATACAATACTGAAAGTAATATACAACAATGTATATCTACACAGCTGGAGCAGCTAGCCAAGTAGATGTAGCGTTGAATCAAGATACAGACGTCCTGAGTTCAAATCTGATCAGCATCAGTGTACGGAGAAAGCAGATAATAAGGGTCGAAACGTGAAATGTAGGTCTGGGTCAGCAGCTGATGAGACCCACCCAGACTGATTAGTAGCGTCCTGCTGTATCAAGAATAGGAACAATACCTGTGAGGATAATATTGTGCCACAACCAGAAGAATTTCAGCTCACAGATATGCATTCAAGTTAAATTAAATAATTGTATTCAGTTTTTTGATATCTTTGAGATGCATGGGAAAAACGTTATTTTAGGTTCAGCTATATTTTGAATGTTTGATTTTTCAAACATTCCTTATAGATGAATGTTTGCCTTCACCAAAGGATGTGCACTATAAGCGCCGTATTGTAATTTTAAACCCGAATTTGCAAAATTTAAAAATTATGTTAAAATAATAAGATGTAAAACTATGTCTAAATAAATATTAAAATTATAGTCATTATGCGTGCAATTAATATAAATCATTTAGTAAAACATACAGCTAGAATATTCTCGTTGAGCAAGTACAATACTATCAGGATCCTTTATAATGGACAAAATCAGCTTGTCGTCTATATGAATTGTTTTTCCTTCAAATACTAAAACCGTTTCATTAACAGGCCATTTCAATCTGCTTGCGCAGAACTGTCTAAATTCAGTAACAGTTGTACTTGGAGATAGATTTATCGGAAACGTAGCGCCTTCCAAAGTAACGACCGAAATTATCATTTGATTCGAAAATCTAGAAAGCCATATTTGCGTATTATCATGCCGATATTTAAAATGTAATGCAATATTACTATAAAATCATTTAAAGGAAAAAGCTTGTCAGTCATTACTCCCCGTAGTCGATTTCAATCATTATTGCATCTACAAATCGTGTTTCATCACTGTGAATCGCAATCACCTTTCATAAGGAATTATTGGAGCTGGATCAACATTTATAATTTATATTATCATGTTCTGTTATCGTGTTTTTCCATCATAACCTTTCATAATTAAATTATAATTGGTGATACCGGCAAAGTTTTATAGTGGTAGTGGCTTTTTAATAATTTATGATAAAGCAAAGCGCAACTAATATAATGGTGTATGACCCAAAGGAATTTTTTACAACAAAAAATGTTACGTGGTATTATACCCTATATTATTATAGGGCGTAAAAATCAAATTTTGAATGAATTAAATGGCAACAACATTATCCTTATTACATATGGTTCAAATAAGATATAATTACACCATAAAAACAGTGTTGAATTTGCCCTTAAAGTGTATTAGCTTCTAAAGATTAGTACATAGGAGTCGTAGGAATAATTCAAATGTCGTTAGATTTCGTCACTCGATTTTAAATTTTAGTTGTTACTATCTCATATTTTTTAAATACCTACAAATTATCTGCTAGGTCAATTTTTTCACCATTTAAACTAGAGTTAAAGTTACTGACTAGTGCATTCTTTCTATGATATATATTTTCGACAGCTAAATGTTTTATAGTAGTGATGTAGTTTTCGTTGATCTGTAATTTTATTTTACTTATTTTTGTATATAATTAATCATATCAACTTATATTGAATGATAAGGCTAAATAACTTTTTCGTGACGCGAAAATTATGTCATCTTCACTTGCTGAAAATAGCAGGTTATATTACATAACTGAAATCAATGTTAAACTAACCTACTTAGATGAACAATGTTCTGCTTGCACAAATGAAGAACGTTCTATTTTCATCTAAGATAAAAATTGGCTTATAATTTGATAACAGATTTAAGACTGAACTCCTTTGTTAAAATAAGGTCAATTATACGATCTCCCACTTTCTAAAATTATATTAATAATTCTGATAACAGAATTACGACTGAAGTCCCTTGTTAAAATAAGGTCAATCATATGATTTACGACGTTCTAAAAATATACTCCTATCTAAAAATTATAAATTGTCAAATAATTAAATAATCTCAAATTTCTAAATTGATTTTGTTGGAACTGTTTAAATAAAAGAAGCATTGATTTTTAACCTCTTTTAAATACATAAGGTAATTATACGACCTTGACATCTGTTAAATTAAATAACTTATTGTTTCAAGTTAAAATAAAGAACATAGAAAAATAGTAGTCAAATAAAAGTCAAGAGTCTTCATTACGTTCTACAGCCATTTTTACGTCCCCCATAGATGCAACAAGCGCTTCAATATTAGTTTCACGGCTATGAAATCCCACTGTCTGCATTTGTACAAGTTCGGATGCATAAAGTTGTTCTTAAGTTTGGTTTGGTTGTTGATTTGTCGGCTGATGTTGCTGGGGATGAAGACGATCTAATGGTTGAAACAACGAAACAGTATAATCTGGATTTGAGTATTGTAAATTTTAAAATACTGTTGTTGCATAAGCTGTTTGTCTATTGCTTGGTGATCGAATAGAATTCACATCAGATAAAGTAGATTGACTATTCATTTGATTATCGACTAGACCGCTTATATTTGAAGATATCAACTGTGAATATACTTATTGTTTCATTATAAAAATAATGTTTAATTAATAATTTAATATTTTAATTAAAAATTTTAATTAATTAATTTTTTTAATTAATTAATTTCAAATTTATAAATTTTGTTGGAACTTTTCAAATTTATCCATAATTTGTAATACATACTTTAATATAAATTTAATTGAATTAGTTAATTTATTATTATTTCTATTAAGTTTAATTAATAAAAAGTTAAATAATTATTGGAGTGGATCAAAAAATGGGAAACTTTTATTTGATAATTTGACCCACATATATTTTATCGCATTCTAAATAAGAAATTTTATAAACAACTCTATCATTGTCATGTTTGGGTCAAACAGGCAAACCATTAGAGACTAGATTAAAACAACACAAATACACACTCAAAACGGGCCTCAGTAACGCGATCACAGTTTAAATTTAGATCACAATATTGACTATAATAATACTGTTGTTTTAGCAAAAGAAACCAATTGTTTAAATAGAAAAATTCTTGAGGCTTATTACATTCATAAAAACTCCAATATTATTATGCCGAATAATAAACCTGACGTAACGTTAAATATTTTGTAAAGATATTGTAAACGATTATTTTGTTTAAATAATCTTTTCGATTTTATTTTTAAACTTTATTTAATATTTCTAGTAATTTTAATTATTATTTTTTATCTTTTATTTATTTATTTTCAAATTATTTATTTTGAATGAAAATATTATGGTAATTATTTTTGTTTTGTTTCTAAACTATTTTGAATCATATTTTTATATTGCGTTTTGTGTTACTTCAAAAGTTGCCGAAATCGTGTCAAAAATTCAAACAACAGTGAAAGCAGCTTGTTATCGCTAACAACAGGAGCTAATAACAGCAACACCTGCCCAAAGCAAATGGTGAAGATTGTTTTGAACTTTTTTATATAAGCATGTACATTATACAAAATACATTGTAATTTTCTGAAGATGCTAACAGTAGTTAGCGAAATATCAAAAATAAATTCTTCCTTCCTTTGTTCCAGCTCCAATAATTATTTATCTCCATTATAATCATATTCGAAGTAATAAACTGTCCCGGTTAATCAAGTCGATGATGTTTACTTTAGACATTGCTGTTTGCAGCCATAAACAACGATCTGAACACATGTTTTCCAATGATACGTTCAATGTGCTCTTAAATTGTTCTGGGCGTTTAAACACCGAGAGGAATAATAAAATAATACATGATTGTTCACAAATTTTCGACTATTGTAATAGTTTTGACACCTGCTACATATGTTGTGTTTAAAAACATGTGCTCAAACATATTTGTTTAATAACAAAACTGTCGTGTGGTGTTCAAAAGTATTCTTCTATAGGATTGAAAATTTATGGTTCATTCGTCTAATAGAATTGGAATCGGTCGCAAATTGTTAATAAACACAACAGAGAATTAGCGCAATAGAAAATTAACACCATAGAATAAATTACCAAACTACAAGAATCTTCAATACGTTCAATACACCACAGAAAATAAGTGGCAGGAAGGGCAACCTTCCCGCCCCTAGCTCTATCTAGGGATGAGGCAATCCCACAGGCTGACCTAACACAATGCAGAATACTATTGAGCCTTTTTTTACTGAATAATCTTCAGTGGAATTCGGGAGGTGCTATGTCCTTAGACTTCTATCCGGTAGAGATGCAGATGTTATAGTCCTTCAGGAGACTCGGTCTATCCGTCTCCCCCAGGACATTACTCGATTCATTCCCAAACACATTTGTTCCCACTATACTCCGTACATAACCCCGCCTCACTCCTCGTCATCTCAAGGCCTTTTAAACCTAGTTAAATGATCCTTAAGATCCTCCCTTCAACTCAACTATTCTTGTCCATCCCTGTCTTGTTAAGTAGTTTTACTCTGTAAGAACGGTAAACGCTTGAGTCTAGCCAATGTCTACATCCGTCCAGGTGAGATTTAACAAGTACCGTTACATCCTGGATAGGATTTTAGATAGCGGTTACGACAGGACATTACTCGATTCATTCCCAAACACATTTGTTCCTACTAAACTCCGTACATAACGACAGCAGCACTTACCCAAAGCAAATGGCGGCAATCGTTTTGAACCTTTTTATATAAGCATGTACATTTTTAAATACATTGCAATTTTCTGAAGATGCTAACAGTAGTTATCGAAATATCAAAAATAAATTCTTCTTTCCTTTGTTCCAGCTCCAATAATTATTTATCTCCATTATAATCATATTCGAAGTAATAAACTGTCCCGGTTAATCAAGTTGATGATGTTTACTTTAGACATTGCTGTTTGCAGCCATGTCTAAAGTCTTCGAGTCTTCGTGACTCGCGCGATTCTTTACTTTATCGAGATCTATCTCTGTTATCTGATTCTGGACCGAAAATTGTTTCTTTATATCGTTATTAGTGTCATGATGCTGTGATGTTTGCGAATAAATGGCTTGGGCATATGTTTTGTGCGGTTGCGAAGCTAAATTAAATCTGTTTATCTATTCCAGAAATTTGGGACGCGTATGGCCAAATGCCTTATGATTTTGATGACAGTTTGTACAATGTTTTTCATATTTTGTTTCGCATTCTACTGATCTGTGATCTCCACTACAGTAAACACACTTATGTGTGGCCTTCTTACTCATAGAAGAGAAGTGGTCACATTTCTGGCATTGAAAGCACTGTGGGATTGTCCAACCATTCCATGCATCTTCAAATTCATAGATAAATATTTCTTGTCCTCCTAAACCAAACTTGTTTTCCTTGATAGTTCAAAACTTTCAGGGGATCCCTCAATTATGTACGCTGCATTACTGTTCGGTCTTTCTCTACATTTTCTTATAATTCTATTTTTTTTCATCGCAAAAGTCTACAATTTCCTGATATGGATACAGTCTTCGTCTGTATCCATATTCATCTTTATGCTTTTGCTTTTCTTATTATTGTTGTCGGTGCAATCCAATACTGCTGATAAACTGTGTTTTGCTGTATTTCTGAAATAAGCTCGATACTCTTTCTTTTTTACGAAATAGTACACAAGAATTGTTTCTTAACTATTTCGAATCATCTTTTTACATTGCGTTTTGTGTACCTTTAAAAGTTGGCGAAATCGAATCAAAAATTCAAACAACAATGAAAGTAGCTGGTTATCGCTATCTTCTTTTCTGAAGATGCTAAAAGAAGTTAGCGAAATATCAAAAATAAATTCTTTCCTTTGATTCAGCTCCAATAATTATTTATTAATAATGGATCAGTATCAACTATTTAAAAACTAATAATTTTATTAGTTTTTTATTTTATTTTAAAATCACATCAGCTAACTCAGTTAGCTGATGTGATTAATTGAAATCATTTCTGATTTCACATTTTTATGAATTGAATATAAATTATATACATTGTTTTTTAATAGTTGATACTGATCCATTACAGATAAATAATTATTTGAGCTCGATCAAAGAAAAGAGGAACGTTTTATTTGATATTTCGCTAACTTCCGTTAGCATCTTCAGAAAATTACAATCAGAATTGTTATTTTCTGAAGATGCTAACATAAGTAACATATGCTAACATACACGCGAATCTGTATATTTTCCGTTCTTGTGTATACACTACTAGATACAAGTACAATATTTAACACCGTTTATATATTTTTAGTTATATCATTCAAATACGATTGCTTTTTTTAGTTGAGTTAATAAATAAGACTTAATAAATAAGACTTGAAGTCACAAATACAATATTTTAATTTAAGAATTAATGAAACAATGGAGAAACTCTTATTCATATCAATGTGTGCATTAAAATTACAGTCAGAATTGTTATTTTCCTAAGGTGCTAACAGAGGTTAGTGAAATATCAATAAAAATGTTCCTTCTTTCTTTAATCCCGCTCCAATAATACCACCCTTGGAAAAGCTTTGGAATCGTGTCCAGGTTCATAACTTGTTATTAAACTTTTGTGTAAAATTGTGATTATGGTGGTGTTCTCTCAAGTTATGAATATATTTTTAACAAGCCTTTCAGGTTATGAATGGATTCTTTTCAGATTACAAATGGACTCCTTTCAGTTATGAATGGAGTCCTTTCAGATTATCAAAACTTTCAGGTTATTGAAATTTACAAAAATTATATAAACGAAATTGTTTTCGAGTTAAAAATTCAAATAAGCAGCTGGAGAGCAGAGGTTTTCAGGAATCATTAGTATAACTTGGATGAATGCAACCATATATTGCTTATCTTCATGGCTGATATTTGTCATGAAAACAATTTTTTATTTTTTACTTATCAATTATTTTTCTCTAAATTTTGACATTGTGTTATATTAATGTTTTATATTAAAGAGTTTTTTATTCTTTTTTAGTAGCATTTATTGAATATGCAATATGCTAACAGAGGTTAGCGAAATATCAAATAGTTTCCCCCTTTTTTGATCCAGCTCCAATAATTCTTTATCAATAATGGATCATTGCCAACTATTCACAATTTAAATTTAATGAATAGAATTTTTTAATACATATTTAATTTGAATTTAATTTAATTATATTCATTTAATTTAATATTAATTTAATTAAATTAACAAAAATTTAATTTAATATAAATTGAAACAGGGTTTTATCAAAGCTCCAGCAAACTGCTAGAGTTTCGAATTTTGACTTTCGATTGTTTGAGTCAAAGGTTCAATTATCCGACTCAAAATATCAATATATATGTATACTAGATTTTAAATATTCTGTATACTCAGTTTGTACATTCAAGCATTTTAACATTGTATTACCGTAGTTCACTAATGATTTTGAAACATGAACATCTGATTAAAGCAAACTTCAAATTATTTAATTATTAAATAATTTAATTTAAATTATTTACCCTAATGTATGTCGTTATTTGATATATTCCAGTAGTTCACGTTTCGTTACTTGACCACTTCAGATAATCATGGTGTATACAGCTACACGCTTTTGTGACTCGACGGGTCGTCTTGACAACGCATTTTTGCTTTAATTCAGAACAAATATATTTTTTAAAGGAATTAACCCCCCCCAGATACAACAACTTGTCCATTAAGCATTAGCCAAAATGTACTCGTTCTTTAAATAACATGGCTAAATCTCAAAACTATTTCCTAGGTCCGGGCCTAGAATAGCGTTGTGAAGTAAAATATCCTATAAGGATATGCTCGCCGCACATTCAAGCATTACAGTTTAACGAAATCAAAAATAAATCGCATGTCGATTATATTTATCATGAATGATGATGTAATTATGATGTAATGATGATTTATCACGAATAGCGCTCAATTGTATTTATTTTCATGTGATCATTAAATTGGCGAATTTTCTACGACTTTACATGTCGTTGAATGATGGATTCAATGATGGTACAATTATGGATTCAATGACTGGAAAGAAGAGACGCGACGATAATAATTATATGAGATAGCACATTAATCTGCGTTTTTTAATGTGCTACAACTACAACTGCTTATATATAAAGTCATTTAAGTTCGGTATTAAGTTGATTTTGCTGGAATGTTGATGACACGTGAATTACACTTAAAACTGCTGCTTTTGCGAATTTAAATCATTAAAAACTGAATATTTGATGTATCTGCAATTATGCAATGAGTCATTAAAAATTTGAGTAAAGTGTTTGAGTGTCTTGCTATTTTTAACAAAAAAAAACATCGGAAAGCATTCAAACGAGAAAAAACAAGTCAACATATTTCGATATATCACTTTTGCCTAATTGACATCAACAATTCGAATTTACAACATACATTCCGACGAGTTATTGTTTGTGAATAAGAACGATTTGCGATTAAGGGTATGACGAACAACTTATAAAAATTCAAACAAATCAACCAAATATTTGAACAATGATAAATTAGAGAAAATTTGTTTTTAATCGACTAGTAACCTTTATAGAAACCCGGTCTGTGCAGCCGTCTATTTAATCCCTCCCTAGAGAACGGCGTGTTCTCGATATCGTTCGGCTTACAAAACCGGCTTCTATAGTTATATATTAAATTCTCTAGAGAAGCTAAATCATTCAAATGACGACTAGGTGTTGAGTTATACCAATATGCTGATTCCTCAATGATTATACAGAGCCTTGCCGCTATTCTTTTTTATCGTCATGTGGCATCGCTCGACCGTACAATTTCCTTCGTTGGCAGTTTGCACATCGATATATAACAGCTACGTCCCATAACGAAATGAACGTCTTAAACGCCTTTAAGTAAAATGATCATTCATTATCGACCAAGACTTCATTGATGGAACCCGCGCTCCAGTAATGTATTCTGTATTGTGAGAGTTTGTTCATGCGCTTCCTCCGATTTGAGTGATCGCCAAACTGTAAAACGATTCGACCTGCAATCAACGATAGATAGAAAAATAGATCCATTGTAGTCACAAGCCACTTTTACCAACAACAATAATAATTTATTTATTGTTAATTAAAGTTTATTAGAGTAAAGATTTATTTAACGTGGCAAATGAGTGCCAGCGCACGCTTAGATGACCACAACAAAACAAAAATGTAAATCATGTGTCGAGAAGGTGTGAACGAAGGAGGTGCTTGAATGTGATAAAGGAGGGAGCGCGGCGGACGTCGAGAGGGAGTTGATTCCAGGCGAGTGAGGCGGCGACGAGGAAGGATCGGAGACCGCAGTTGTTGGAGTAATTTGGAACGTGGAGTAAGATGGTATGACGGGAACGCAGCGATAGAAAGGTGGGGCGAGTGTCGTCTAAGAAAGGAAGGTTGATGAACAATGGGGAGCCGGAAAGGAACGACCGGATAGATATGATGCAAACCATGCTACGGAGTAAGAAGAAAAGCCGTAATCATAACGAAGGCGATAAAGGAGGACGGAGTGGTCGACAATGTCGAAGGCAGAGGAGAGGTCGAGGGAGATGAGAACACTATATAGAGCCTTGTCTCGAGAAATGAGTAAGTCGTTGTAAACTTTCATGCAGGCGATTTCTGTGGAGTGATTAGAGCGGAAAGCGGTATAGAAAGGAGGGTACTGATTGAATGACGAGAGATAGGAGTAGTTTGGGACATTAAAATAAGGGAATTAAGGGAACTCAAACAACAGTAAATAGGACAAGAATTGTCAAGAAAAGGAAGGTTGAGAAATGAAGGGGTATGAAAAGTTACAAAGCGGAAAGCAATGAGAAGAAGACGAATTTGAGCACGAGAATAAATGATAGGCAAATCGAGAGAAGCAAGATGGTGGGATGTATGATCAAAACGACGAAGACAGTGGAGAACTCGAATGGCTGCGTTGACGAAGCGTTCTAGGGAAAGAAGAGTAAATTTTGGTGAGTTGGAAAATAGGCTAAGATGGCAATCAAGTCTCAAGAAAAAGAGAGAATATATGAGAGTCCTACAATAAGAGAAATTGATCAATCTACGAATTTGACGGAGGTTGCGGAAAATCAAGGTAGATGATCGTACTTTATCTCTAACGAAAGGTTTAAGTGAAAGTCGGTTGTCAAAATAGAATCCTAAGAAAACGAGATTGTCAACGATAGAAAGAATTGTAGAATTTAATGATACGGAGGGAGTTTCTACGCCAGATCGTCTAAGAAGGATCCACATTATTTTTGATTTATTAGGATTCAGAGAAAGACGAAGAGAAGAAAGATGATTGGAAATTGAGACAAGACAGTTATAGGCAGAAACACAAAGATCATGAATACGATAAGCAGGTGCATGAGCATAGATGAGAATGTCATTAGCATATTGCATAACATGGAAGTTTAATATATGAGAAATAAAAAGACAAATCGCCGAGAAGAGAGAAAAGTAAAGGGCCTAATACGGAGCCTTGTGGAACACCGGACGGGATGGAAGAAGGATGGGAAAGAGAAGAGTTAGAACAAACGCGAAAAGTACGGTTTGATAGATATGAAGAAAACCAAAATACAGTTGGGTAAAGAGAAACCATAATCATGACGAAGACGATGGAGAAGAATCAAGTGATCGACGATGTCAAAAGCAGATGAGATATCAAGAGAAACTATGACACTACATAATTTTTGATCTCGCGAGATGAGTAAGTCGTTATATATTTTAAGACAAGCAATTTCAGTAGTGTGATTATAGTGAAAAGCAGCTTGGAACGGGATGATATAAGTTTGAGGAAAATAGATATGCATTAGCTTGCTTGAAAACAAGACGCTCAAGAAGTTTAGAGGGTTGGGAGAAGTGGATAGGACGGTACGAAGATAGTAGTGAGGTGTAGAGAGATTGCTTTTTGAGGAGAGGACGAATAGTGGCGCATTTTTAGTTGGAAGGAAATGTGCTGCTACGTATAGACAAGCTGAATAATGTGGTTTTAGAGGGTGAGATTAAAGAGCAGATATTTTTAAGCAAGTGAGTGGGAATTGTGTCAGAATGATAAGTTTTATTAAGTAATGACAGAAGAACCGAAGAAACTTTATCAGACGAAACGGGAAGAAGGTGGAATAGCTCCGGGAGAAATTTATTCAAAGAGAAGAGAGGATACAAGGAGCATATGGGTTGAAGAGAAAGTAAATTAGATAGCTTAGATTGTAGATAAGAAGAAAATTCATCAGTGAGAAGATTCACCAGATAATTTATCAGATAAGAAGAAAATTCATCATGTTACAAGGGCAGATAATCTTGAAAAAATTGTATTTGAGATTTTTCAATAAGATTTAGAGTTGGAAGATGACTCGAGTTGATTTCGCCAAAAGAGAATACGCTTAGTACGCATAGGAATGAGATGGGAATGGCGAAGAGAAATATAGGAAGTACGGAGATTTGGAGTGAGTATGTTTGGAGAACGTTTAAGAAAACAATTAGACACACGAAAAGAGTGACGGAGTCGACACTTAGAAAGACAACAGTAGGAATCTAACCAGGGATAACAACGCAAACCTGAGAACGTCGGGGTAGAATAGGCAGAATGTTATTGAGGATTGACGTAAGTTCAGAATCAAACAGAATGCAGAGATCATCAGGAGAAAGATATTTAAGTAGAAGCGAAAAGGGTAAATAATTGAATAAGGCAGATATAACAGGTAATAACAGATAATAGGGATATCGAGATGTCTCCAAGCTCGACTTTGAGTAGGTAATGCTGGATGCGGAGAAGGAGGATGAAGATGGGCGAGTAAGAGTGACAATGAAATGATCGGACAAACCAGGATCAGTAATTAACAAGGATGTATAGTCATTGAAGCAGTTGGGAACAACAATGATGACGAGAGCACCACCGAGAATATGAGTTGGGCTTGTTTAAAGTAATTTATAGTTAAAATCAGAAAAAGATTAGTTAAAATGATAGAGTCAAAATCAGCTGGACGATCAAGACGTATGTTAAAGTCACTGATAACAAATGAAGGAGTATAAGAATATACGTGAGGGGGCGGCTGAGCTTGGACAGTATACAATCACAAGTTCGGAGTAATTCGAACGAAGTGTAACGGATGTTAGCGTTAATTTTACGCAGAGACGTTGGGTGACGAGCAATGGCAACAATACCGCCATGGTTAGAAGCATTCGATGTGGGAGAGACAATTGGACAAGCTGATTCAACAAGAGAACAATCAGAGCGACATAGACGACGAATAACAATATCGTCAGAACCAGAGTGCCAGGATTCGGTAATGCATAGAATATAGATAGATAATTTATCGAAGATATCAAGGAGCAGATCAGCTTTATGAAGAATGGAGCGAGGGTTGAAAAGATTAAGACGAAAAGTACGCTGAGAAGCGATATCGACTGGCAAAGAAGACAGGGGGAGAGAGGTGACGCCATCGGATTTTTGACCTCGTGTGTACGACGTAAAAATATCCGTTGATTTGACGGATTGATAAGGATGACTCGCCGTTTGTTTTACGTGTATGTTTCCTAATGCGAGCTAAATTAAGTTGGGAAATATCAGAAGGGGATCGGTCAGGATAGATACGACAAGTAGATGAAGTGGTAACAGGTTTAAAACGTTGGGAGAGTACCAAGAAGGCATGTAAACTATGCCGGAAAACGATTTTTAGGAGTGGAGGTATGGGATGATTGGATTTAATGGATTTGTTTGAACGAATAAAAGATACAGGAGCTATATTGTTGAAGAGGAACAATAGGTGGGATTCCTTTGCTAACGCCGTACTACTATCGATTCCCATGTGATGCCGTTAATGAAATGTGCTTAATGTTTTGATTATCGCTGGTTCTTCGGTTCCAGAGAGCACATGTTTGTGATCGTGATGTTTCTTTCTTCGTTATCTCCAACAACCAGTTGTTATTCTTTGTTAACACGTCTGATTTATTTGTTTGTCCAGTACCATACTCGATTGGAACTTGAAAATTACATTCTTGTACAATCTATGTCAGTATTTGAAAACGTATCTTTATTAGCGTCGACCTAATACCGGACACTCTAAGCTCTTTACACTTGCTGATTATCGACTTTAACCAGCAGACAACCGTTGCAGAGTCGCTTTTGATCGTGATCTTTTTGACACCCCTATGATATCGCCATGTTAAGTTCTTTTAAGGAAGATTCTAATTCTGACACATTTATGTGATGAATGTATCCCTTCTTGCGTAACCACGCAGCATCTTTGACGAGCAGGTCGTTTATCTCTACTAGTACTTTAAGGGTTAGTAACCTCGAGTCGCACCATACAACCGATGAGACATCGTTTGCATTCACATTTCATATACCTTTGACTGTATTATTAAAAAAATCTTGACGGTATCTCGTAACATAGATTTGGTATTCTGTCCTACCGTATTCTGTCCTTGATATAACTCGTGCAAGGACGCAGCTAATCTCAAAACAAGATTGTGTCCGATCGCTCGCCCCCATAATGAAAACAATTGCCGTTTTGACAATATTTTATCCACGTCTAAATCGATGTTGTTGTCTTGATTCCGTCTTAGCGAACAGTTAAGTTTATCAATAATCAGTCCTAATACTCTGCACCGTCGATATTAATATGTAATTTAAGATTTAAACTAAAAATCTTCCGATGGGGAAACACCTCGATATGATCAATAAGATTTTCGTTTATAATTATATCGTCAAAGTAGTAATCGCATGCCGCTGATATATCATTTTTGATGTTTAGCACTTTGTCCATGATGCATATAATAATTTTAGGGGTGACGTTCAATCCAAAACCTAATCGTATAAGCTTATAACGTTGTCCGCGTACCATAATGGTTTGATATTTATAGAGTTCATTTATCATCCTTGTTTTCAAGTACGCCCACTTAATATCAATAACCTTCAATGAACATCCTAATATGCGTATTCCCATTGCTTTAGTGCATACCTGACTTTCTCCTTGTGGCTCTGTATGTATTCGTTCAGTTATCGGTAGTCCCTTACGAACGAACTTCAGATTTTCTCGGATAGGGTACCGACATTAACAGGATACATCCAGTGTCGTAATTTTCAGCTTTAATGACATCTAAAGCTGTCATTAAGCCTTTCAATCTGTGTTTTGAAGTTGACGGCAATTGCGGCGAATGTGACTAATTTTATCGCAGTAATAGTATCGAATCGCTTGGAGCTTTTGTCAACCCACGACAAGACTAAATATATAGACTAGACAATATATAGACATACTGAATGAACATGATTGGTCCATTATTGCGCACTAATTTTGTTACAATATAAATCTAGCTTTCGAACATAAAAGTTATTGTACATATTCATAAAACTTTATGTTGTCAAAATATTATGTCATTTTGATGATGCTATTAGTTTAAATAAATAACAAGAATTTTTCTAATAAAGTTAGAAAATTATAATTTATTATAATTATATTAAAAATATATCCTGTATTATTAAATATATCCTGTATTATTATATAATAAAATATATAAAATGTTTTAATTTAAAATAAAATTAAAACATTATTGTTACATTTAATTTACAAATAGCAGAAGTAAACTTCGGCTAATAGTTATTATTTCAACTTCTTCTTTCGTAACTTCTTAGCAGAAGTTTGAGAAATATTAAAAATTAAAAGTTTTCTTTTTTTATCTTGCTTCCAAAATTTCTTAAACTTTATAAAGTTTAAGAAATTTACTCATATGTATAAAACCTAAATTGAACTTAATATAATTACACTGGCTTAAAAAGTAATTATTCAATTGAACAATAAAATTAATAGACAAAAAGAAACAAAAACAAAATAACGAAGAACGAAAAATAAAAGTTTAAGTTTTTAATGTGGTAAGATAAAACTTCAATATAATAAACTTTTGCGTGCTGTGAACCTAAAGTTTTTGATGATGATAGCAGCAGCTATTGGTATATTGAACTGAACCTCTTTATCGAATAAATAATCGTTTCTTTGGTTCCATTGTGATTCGATAAATTTCATAAATGAATCTATACACATTTTTTGATAAGGTGTGGGAAGGCAACGAGTTCAAGATAAAATATTAACAAAAAGATTATATGGTCAATTAAATATTATTTCCGTTTTAAGATGTTTTTAATAGAGATAGCACTTCATATTCTGCAAAATTAGTATTTCTGAAAAAATATTTAACTAAACTTTGTTTCCGACCAGACAAAATTAAAAATATAATTTTTAAACCTAGACTTATACAGGTATAAAAACATTTTACAGCTTTTACTAATGAAGTTCAAATAAAATTTAGTTAGCTTACATTGACCGGAATGAAACAGAAATTGCTTTTAAGAGATCCGTAAAAAATGGTGTTATTTATCAGTAAATTTATAATATTATTTTTAAGATTAAAACAAAAACTTGTGAACATGAATATGTTCTAGTATTGCATTGCATTTTCGTACGTCAGTGAATTGATCTAAATAAACACAATAACTATTACAATATAGTATTATATTAATTATATATATAATATATATTCTATTATGTATAATTATATGAGATTATATTTTTACGAATGCACAAAACACACTATTGTTTCAAATAACTTGAAAGAGTTAAGTTTAAGTTAAGTTCAGTTAAGTTACACTCTTGTTAAGGAGGTTTTTCCAGTTCTTGACATTCAGTAGATCTAAAGAATTGAATGCATTTACACCTGAATAAGCCATGTATCACAGTGTTAGGCTCAAAATTAGAAAATGTACAAATTGGACAACTACAACAATTCAGATATCTTCAAAGTAATATGTTGCCATCAGGTCGAATGGACAGGATCCTATAAGATTTCAGCCCCATACAAGATATTAATGACATACGCTCTAATATTAATTTCAAATATTTCTTATCACTGTAATAGCAAGTCTTATCCGCATAGACGGAGTATAATCGCGACCCACAAATTTTAGTATGTTCCATACTTCCGCCACTTAGGAAATAAGTTGATTATCATGTTGCCCTATATTATAATATAATATAATTATTATATTATAATTTAATAATTATTAAATACTATATTTATATTATAATATTAAAATATATAATTATCATAATTATATAAATATATAAAATAATTTTTAAAAAGTATGTATTTTGATACATACTAAAAGCATGTACTTTATTTAATAGTATTAAAATATATTTTAAAAGCATGTATTTTAATATATTAAAATAATAATAAAATTAAAAAGTTTTGAATTATATAAGAATAACAAAAAAAGAGCTTCACGGAAAATTAAACAAAAAAATAAAGTAATATTCGTATACGCACTCTTGACCATCACAAACCTTATGTATCAAAATATCAAGACTATTTTGTACTGATTGAAAATCATTTTGCAAAGATAAGAACTGTCCGTACGTAAATTGATCATTGACTTCAGAAGATCTTTGAAAAATTCAATAAATCTAATATATGACTGTAAAAAGCAAAATTTACAAACCAAAAAATTGAACTTAAAAAAACAAATGTAAATATTAAATTTAATTATAACGATAAAGTAACAAAATAATTTAAAATTAAAAAACAAAAATTAAGTATACAATGAGAACGATAAAGAATTTTTTTTCCAGAGATTGGTGCTCGCAAGATTAAATAAAACAGGCGGAGTTTCAGTGTATTATCACCGAGACAATCCGTTGAGTCAACAATGAGAGGGAAAATCCGTTTCCAGTTGAACAGATAAGTATCGTTCAGGTCGCATCCAAGAGCTTTGTGGTGGCAGGACCAAAGCACCGACGTTTAAAACACCAAGAGCGAAAACGAATAATAGCGCTCGTCAAAACACGATGAGCGTTGTCCGTTTATTATCCTCGAAGCTCTATGCGATAGCGTCTGCAATAGAAAAACCGCGTGCCTTATAGATAACTACAAAAAAAGTTGAGGAAATAAAATCAAATACCAAGATATGGCCGATTTCCCAGCGTAAAAAAGTAGCTCGATCCGATCTATTGCCGTCGTTAAGCTAAAATGCTGGTTGAAACCATTCGTAATTAAACTCGCACATGTTAGAGAGAAAACAAAAAAGCAGGACTAGATGTCGAGATTAGGAACGCAGAAATGAAGTGAGTGCGAATTTACAATCAATACAGTTAAGCCACATCCAAACATGAAACACTGACAAGCGTGTACAATTAGTTAAAAAGCAAAGGCAACAGAGCAAAATGTACAAAATTAAATTTGTAATTTAATGTTAACACATAAGAAATCATTGTAATAATTTGAAGATTTTAATCTACAAAGATAATCAAATTGCTATTACAATAAATTGCTATTCATAATATTGAAAAAATAAATCAAATTTTATTGGTAATTAAATGAATCTATTCTGAAAAATGCAATTCATTCAGTCAAAAGTTATAATAAAAAGTATCACGAATTAGTTAATTTGTAACTTATCAAGAATTTGATTAAAAAAACCACTGTAATTACTTGTAGATTTTAATTAGAAGCGAATTTTCAGCTTGGACATTATGACCCGAAGGATGAATTCATTTTGTTTATAAATTCCTTCACATAAAATTTAAAAAAAAGAAATATCTTTTTATTGACAACTAAATGAATCTATTCTGTCAATATTCAATTAATTCAGTCTAAAGTTATAACTAAAATTGTCACGACTTCGTTCATTTGTAACTTGAAAAGAATTTGTTTAAATAAAAAAGCCATTGTAATTATTTGCAGATTTTATTCAGAATAGAATTTTCAGCATCGACATTATGACCCGAAAGATGAATTCATCATGTTTCTAAATTGCTTAAAAAAATTGAATAGAAAATATCATTTTATCGACAATTAAATGAATCAATTCTGTCAATATGCAATTAATTCAGTCTAAAGTTATAATAAAAATTATCACGACTTCGTTCATTTGTAACTTAAAAAGAATTTGCTTAAATAAAAAAGCCATTGTAATTATTTGCAGATTTTAATCAGAATAGAATTTTCAGCATCGACATTATGACCCGAAAGATGAATTCATCATGTTTCTAAATTGCTTCAAATAAAATTGAATCAAAAATATCATTTTATCGACAATTAAATGAACATTTTCTGTCAATATGCAATTAATTCAGTCAAAAGTTGTAATTAAAAGTATAACGAATTCGTTAATTTGTAACTTACAAAAAATTTGGTAAATAAAAAAGCCATTGTAATTATTTGTAGATTTTAATCAGAATAGAATTTTCAGCATCGACATTATGACCCGAAAGATGAATTCATCATGTTTATAAATTGTTTAAAAAATGAATCAAAAATATCATTTTATCGACAATTAAATGAATCTTTTCTGTCAATATGCAATTAATTCAGTCTAAAGTTATAATTAAAATTATCACGACTTCGTTCATTTGTAACTTGAAAAGAATTTGTTTAAATAAAAAAGCCATTGTAATTATTTGTAGATTTTAATCAGAATAGAATTTTCAGCATCGACATTATGACCCGAAAGATGAATTCATCATGTTTATAAATTGCTTAAAAAAATGAATCAAAAATATCATTTTATCGACAATTAAATGAATCTTTTCTGTCAATATGCAATTAATTCAGTCTAAAGTTATAATTAAAATTATCACGACTTCGTTCATTTGTAACTTAAAAAGAATTTGTTTAAATAAAAAAGCCATTGTAATTATTTGTAGATTTTGATAAGAATCAAATTTTCAGCATCGACATTATGACACGAAAGATGAATTCATCATGTTTCTTAATGGCTTAAATAAAATTGAATCAAAAAAATCATTTTATAGAAAATTAAATAAATCTGTTCGTAAATATTTAATATAATTAAGTCTAAAGTTATAATTAAAACTATCACGACTTCGTTCATTTGTAAATTGAACAGAATTGGTTTAAATAAAAACGCCATTATAATTATTTGCAGATTTTATCCAGAATAGAATTTTCAGCATCGACATTATGACCCGAAAGATGAATTCATCATGTTTCTAAATTGCTTCAAATAAAATTGAATCAAAAATATCATTTTATTGACAATCAAATGAATCTATTCTGTCAATATGCAATTAATTCAGTCTAAAGTTATAATTAAAATTGTAACGACTTCATTCATTTGTAACTTGAAAAGAATTTGTTTAAATAAAAAAGCCATTGTAATTATTTGCAGATTTTAACCAGAATAGAATTTTCAGCATCGACATTATGACCCGAAAGATGAATTAATCATATTTCAAAATTGCTTCAAATAAAATTGAAACAAAAATATCATTTTATTGACAATTAAATGTACTATTCTGTCAATATGCAATTAATTCAGTCTAAAGTTATAATTAAAATTGTAACGACTTCATTCATTTGTAACTTGAAAAGAATTTGTTTAAATAAAAAAGCCATTATAATTATTTGTAGATTTTAATCAGAATAGAATTTTCAGCATCGATATTATGACGCGAAAGATGAATTCATCATGTTTCTAAATTGCTTAAATAAAATTGAATCAAAAATAAAATTTAATTAAAAATTAAATGAATCTATTCTGTCACTATGCAATTTATATAGTCTTAAGTTATAATTAAAAGAATCACGTATTCGTTCATTTGTAACTTAAAAAGAATTTATTTAAATAAAAAAGCCATTGTAATTATTTGTAGATTTTAATCAGAATCAAATTTTCAGCATCGACATTATGACCCGAAAGATGAATTCATCATGTTTCTAAATTGCTTCACATAAAATTGAATCAAAAAAATCATTTTATTGAAAATTAAATGAATCTATTCGGTCAATTTGCAATTAATTCAGTCTAAAGTTATAATTAAAATTATTACGACTTCGTTCATTTGTAACTTGAAAAGAATTTGTTTAAATAAAAAAGCCATTATAATTATTTGTAGATTTTAATCAGAATAGAATTTTCAGCATCGACATTATGACCCGAAAGATGAATTCATCATGTTTCTAAATTGCTTCAAATAAAATTGAATCAAAAATATCATTTTATCGACAATTAAATGAATCTTTTCTGTCAATATGCAATTAATTCAGTCTAAAGTTATAATTAAAATTATCACGACTTCGTTCATTTGTAACTTAAAAAGAATTTGTTTAAATAAAAAAGCCATTGTAATTATTTGTAGATTTTAATCAGAATAGAATTTTCAGCATCGACATTATGACCCGAAAGATGAATTCATCATGTTTCTAAATTGCTTCAAATAAAATTGAATCAAAAATATCATTTTATCGACAATTAAATGAATCTTTTCTGTCAATATGCAATTAATTCAGTCTAAAGTTATAATTAAAATTATCACGACTTCGTTCATTTGTAACTTAAAAAGAATTTGTTTAAATAAAAAAGCTATTGTAATTACTTTTAGATTTTTATCAGAATAGAATTTTCAGCATCGACATTATGACCCGATAGATGAATTCATCATGTTTCGAAATTGCTTCAAATAAACTTGAAACAAAAATATCATTTTATCGACAATTAAATGAATCTTTTCTGTCAATATGCAATTAATTCAGTCTAAAGTTATAATTAAAATTATCACGATTTCGTTCATTTGTAACTTAAAAAGAATTTGTTTAAGTAAAAAAGTCATTGTAAATATTTGTAGATTTTAATTAGAACAAAATTTTCAGCATCGATATTATGACCCGAAAGATGAATTCATCATGTTTATAAATTGCTTCACATAAAATTGAATCAAAAAAAATCATTTTATTGGAAATTAAATGAATCTATTCGGTCAATATTCAATATTTTCAGTCAAAAGTTGTAATTAAAAGTATCACGAATTCGTTCATTTGTAACTTACAAAGAATTTGTTTAAATAAAAAAGCCATTATACTTATTTGTAGATTTTAACAATAATCAAATTTTAAACATCGACATCATGACCCGAAAGATAAATTAATCATGTTCCTAAATTGCTTCAAATAAAATTGAATCAAAAATATCATATTATCGACAATTAAATGAATCTTTTCTGTGAATATGCAATTAATTCAGTATAAAGTTATAATTAAAATTATCACGACTTCGTTCATTTGTAACTTAAAAAGAATTTGTTTAAATAAAAAAGCCATTATAATTATTTGTAGATTTTAATCAGAATAGAATTTTCAGCATCGACATTATGACCCGAAAGATGAATTCATCATGTTTCTAAATTGCTTCAAATAAAATTGAATCAAAAATATCATATTATCGACAATAAAATGAATCTATTCTGTCAATATGCAATTAATTCAGTCAAAAGTTGTAATTAAAATTATCACGACTTCGTTCATTTGTAACTTAAAAAGAATTTGTTTAAATAAAAAAGTCATTGTAATTATTTGTAGATTTTAATAAGAATCAAATTTTCAGCATCGACATTATGACCCGAAAGATGAATTCATCATGTTTCTAAATTGCTTCAAATAAAATTGAATCAAAAAAATCATTTTATTAAAAATTAAATGAATCTATTCTGTCACTATGCAATTTATATAGTCTTAAGTTATATTTAAAAGAATCACGTATTCGTTCATTTGTAACTTAAAAAGAATTTGCTTAAATAAAAAAGTCATTGTAATTATTTGTAGATTTTGATAAGAATCAAATTTTCAGCATCGACATTATGACCCGAAAGATGAATTCATCATGTTTCTAAATTGCTTCAAATAAAATTGAATCAAAAATATCATTTTATTGACAATTAAATGAATCTATTCTGTCAATATGCAATTAATTCAGTCTAAAGTTATAATTAAAATTATCACGACTTCGTTCATTTGTAACTTGAAAAGAATTTGTTTAAATAAAAAAGCCATTATAATTATTTGTAGATTTTAATCAGAATAGAATTTTCAGCATCGACATTATGACCCGAAAGATGAATTCATCATGTTTCTAAATTGCTTCAAATAAAATTGAATCAAAAATATCATATTATCGACAATAAAATGAATCTATTCTGTCAATATTCAATTAATTCAGTCAAAAGTTGTAATTAAAATTATCACGACTTCGTTCATTTGTAACTTAAAAAGAATTTGTTTAAGTAAAAAAGTCATTGTAAATATTTGTAGATTTTAATTAGAACCAAATTTTCAGCATCGATATTATGACCCGAAAGATGAATTCATCATGTTTCTAAATGGCTTAAATAAAATTGAATCAAAAAAATCATTTTATTAAAAATTAAATGAATCTATTCTGTCACTATGCAATTTATATAGTCTTAAGTTATAATTAAAAGAATCACGTATTCGTTCATTTGTAACTTAAAAAGAATTTATTTAAATAAAAAAGCCATTGTAATTATTTGTAGATTTTAATCAGAATCAAATTTTCAGCATCGACATTATGACCCGAAAGATGAATTCATCATGTTTCTAAATTGCTTCAAATAAAATTGAATCAAAAATATCATTTTATTGACAATTAAATGAATCTATTCTGTCAATATGCAATTAATTCAGTCTAAAGTTATAATTAAAATTATCACGACTTCGTTCATTTGTAACTTGAAAAGAATTTGTTTAAATAAAAAAGCCATTATAATTATTTGTAGATTTTAATCAGAATAGAATTTTCAGCATCGACATTATGACCCGAAAGATGAATTCATCATGTTTCTAAATTGCTTCAAATAAAATTGAATCAAAAATATCATTTTATCGACAATTAAATGAATCTTTTCTGTCAATATGCAATTAATTCAGTCTAAAGTTATAATTAAAATTATCACGACTTCGTTCATTTGTAACTTAAAAAGAATTTGTTTAAATAAAAAAGCCATTGTAATTATTTGTAGATTTTAATCAGAATCAAATTTTCAGCATCGACATTATGACCCGAAAGATGAATTCATCATGTTTATAAATTGCTTCACATAAAATTGAATCAAAAAATCATTTTATTGAAAATTAAATGAATCTATTCGGTCAATATTCAATATTTTCAGTCAAAAGTTGTAATTAAAAGTATCACGAATTCGTTCATTTGTAACTTACAAAGAATTTGTTTAAATAAAAAAGCCATTATACTTATTTGTAGATTTTAACAATAATCAAATTTTCAGCATCGACATCATGACCCGAAAGATAAATTAATCATGTTTCTAAATTGCTTCAAATAAAATTGAATCAAAAATATCATATAATCGACAATTAAATGAATCTTTTCTGTCAATATGCAATTAATTCAGTCTAAAGTTATAATTAAAATTATCACGACTTCGTTCATTTGTAACTTGAAAAGAATTTGTTTAAATAAAAAAGCCATTGTAATTATTTGTAGATTTTAATCAGAATAGAATTTTCAGCATCGACATTATGACCCGAAAGATGAATTCATCATGTTTCTAAATTGCTTCAAATAAAATTGAATCAAAAATATCATATTATCGACAATAAAATGAATCTATTCTGTCAATATTCAATTAATTCAGTCAAAAGTTGTAATTAAAATTATCACGACTTCGTTCATTTGTAACTTAAAAAGAATTTGTTTAAGTAAAAAAGTCATTGTAAATATTTGTAGATTTTAATTAGAACCAAATTTTCAGCATCGATATTATGACCCGAAAGATGAATTCATCATGTTTCTAAATGGCTTAAATAAAATTGAATCAAAAAAATCATTTTATTAAAAATTAAATGAATCTATTCTGTCACTATGCAATTTATAAAGTCTTAAGTTATAATTAAAAGAATCACGTATTCGTTCATTTGTAACTTAAAAAGAATTTATTTAAAAAAAAGCCATTGTAATTATTTGTAGATTTTAATCAGAATAGAATTTTCAGCATTGACATTATGACCCGAAAGATGAATTCATCATGTTTTTTAATTGCTTTAAAAAAATTGAATCAAAAATATCATTTTATTGACAATTAAATGAATCTATTCTGTCAATATGCAATTAATTCAGTTAAAGTTGTAATTAAAATTATCAAGACTTCGTTCATTTGTAACTTGAAAAGAATTTGTTTAAATAAAAAAGCCATTATAATTATTTGTAGATTTTAATCAGAATAGAAATTTTCAGCATCGACATTATGACCCGAAAGATGAATTCATCATGTTTCTAAATTGCTTCGAATAAAATTGAATCAAATATATCATATTATCGACAATAAAATGAATCTATTCTGTCAATATTAAATTAATTCAGTCAAACGTTGTAATTAAAATTATAACGACTTCGTTCATTTGTAACTTAAAAAGAATTTGTTTAAGTAAAAAAGTCATTGTAAATATTTGTAGATTTTAATAAAAACAAAATTTTCAGCATCGATATTATGACCCGAAAGATGAATTCATCATGTTTCTAAATGGCTTAAATAAAATTGAATCAAAAAAATCACTTTATTAAAAATTAAATGAATCTATTCTGTCACTATGCAATTTATATAACCTTAAGTTATAATTAAAAGAATTACGTATTCTTTCATTTGTAACGTAAAAAGAATTTTTTTAAATAAAAAAGCAATTGTAATTATTTGTAGATTTTAATCAGAATCAAATTTTCAGCATCGACATTATGACCCGAAAGATGAATTCATCATGTTTCTAAATCCTTCACATAAAATTGAATCAAAAAAATCATTTTATTGAAAATTAAATGAATCTATTCGGTCAATATTCAATATTTTCAGTTAAAAGTTGTAATTAAAAGTATCAAGAATTCGTTCATTTGTCACTTACAAAGAATTTGTTTAAATAAAAAAGCCATTATACTTATTTGTAGATTTTAACCAGAATAGAATTTTCAGCATCGACATCATGACCCGAAAGATAAATTAATAATGTTCCTAAATTGCTTCAAATAAAATTGAATCAAAAATATCATTTTATCGACAATTAAATGAATCTTTTCTGTCAATATGCAATTAATTCAGTATAAAGTTATAATAAAAATTATTACGACTTCGTTCATTTGTAACTTGAAAAGAATTTGTTTAAATAAAAAAGCCATTATAATTATTTGTAGATTTTAATCAGAATAGAATTTTCAGCATCGACATTATGACCCGAAAGATGAATTCATCATGTTTCTAAATTGCTTCAAATAAAATTGAATCAAAAATATCATATTATCGACAATAAAATTGAATCTATTCTGTCAATATTCAATTAATTCAGTCAAAAGTTGTAATTAAAATTATCACGACTTCGTTCATTTGTAACTTAAAAAGAATTTGTTTAAGTAAAAAAGTCATTGTAAATATTTGTAGATTTTAATTAGAACCAAATTTTCAGCATCGATATTATGACCCGAAAGATGAATTCATCATGTTTCTAAATGGCTTAAATAAAATTGAATCAAAAAAATCATTTTATTAAAAATTAAATGAATCTATTCTGTCACTATGCAATTTATATAGTCTTAAGTTAGATTTAAAAGAATCACGTATTCGTTCATTTGTAACTTAAAAAGAATTTGCTTAAATAAAAAAGTCATTGTAATTATCTGTAGATTTTGATAAGAATCAAATTTTCAGCATCGACATTATGACCCGAAAGATGAATTCATCATGTTTCTTAATTGCTTCAGATAAAATTGAATCAAAAATATCATTTTATTCTCAATTAAACAAGCCTGTTCCGTAAATATTTAATATAATTCAGTCTAAAGTTATAATTAAAATTATCACGATTTCGTTCATTTGTAACTTAAAAAGAATTTGTTTAAGTAAAAAGGTCATTGTAAATATTTGTAGATTTTAATTAGAACAAAATTTTCAGCATCGATATTATGACCCGAAAGATGAATTCATCATGTTTATAAATTGCTTCACATAAAATTGAATCAAAAAAAATCATTTTATTGGAAATTAAATGAATCTATTCGGTCAATATTCAATATTTTCAGTCAAAAGTTGTAATTAAAAGTATCACGAATTCGTTCATTTGTAACTTACAAAGAATTTATTTAAATAAAAAAGCCATTATACTTATTTGTAGATTTTAACAATAATCAAATTTTAAGCATTGACATCATGACCCGAAAGATAAATTAATCATGTTCCTAAATTGCTTCAAATAAAATTAAATCAAAAATATCATATTATCGACAATTAAATAAATCTTTTCTGTGAATATGCAACTAATTCAGTCAAAAGTTGTAATTTAAATTATCACGACTTCAGTCATTTGTAACTTAAAAAGAATTTGTTTAAATAAAAAAGCTATTGTAATTATTTGTAGATTTTAATCAGAATAGAATTTTCAGCATCGACATTATGACCCGAAAGATGAATTCATCATGTATCTAAATTGCTTCAAATAAAATTGAATCAAAAATATCATTTTATAGAAAATTAAATGAATCTTTTCTGTCAATATGCAATTAATTCAGTCTAAAGTTAAAATTAAAATTATTACGATATCGTTCATTTGTAACTTAAAAAGAATTTATTTAAATAAAAAAGCCATTGTAATTATTTGTAGATTTTAATCAGAATCAAATTTTCAGCATCGACATTATGACCCGAAAGATGAATTCATCATGTTTCTAAATTGCTTCACATAAAATTGAATCAAAAAAATCATTTTATTGAAAATTAAATGAATCTATTCTGTCAATATTCAATTAATTCAGTCAAAAGTTGTAATTAAAATTATCACGACTTCGTTCATTTGTAACTTAAAAAGAATTTGTTTAAGTAAAAAAGTCATTGTAAATATTTGTAGATTTTAATTAGAATCAAATTTTCAGCATCGACATTATGACCCGAAAGATGAATTCATCATGTTTCTAAATTGCTTCAAATAAAATTGAATCAAAAAAATCATTTTATTGAAAATTAAATGAATCTATTCGGTCAATATTGCAATTAATTCAGTCTAAAGTTATAATTAAAATTATCACGACTTTGTTCATTTGTAACTTAAAAAGAATTTGTTTAAATAAAAAAGCCATTATAATTATTTGTAGATTTTAATCAGAATAGAATTTTCAGCATCGACATTATGACCCGAAAGATGAATTCATCATGTTTCTAAATTGCTTCAAATAAAATTGAATCAAAAATATCATATTATCGACAATAAAATGAATCTATTCTGTCAATATTCAATTAATTCAGTCAAAAGTTGTAATTAAAATTATCACGACTTCGTTCATTTGTAACTTAAAAAGAATTTGTTTAAGTAAAAAAGTCATTGTAAATATTTGTAGATTTTAATTAGAACCAAATTTTCAGCATCGATATTATGACCCGAAAGATGAATTCATCATGTTTCTAAATGGCTTAAATAAAATTGAATCAAAAAAATCATTTTATTAAAAATTAAATGAATCTATTCTGTCACTATGCAATTTATATAAGTCTTAAGTTATAATTAAAAGAATCACGTATTCGTTCATTTGTAACTTAAAAAGAATTTATTTAAATAAAAAAGCCATTGTAATTATTTGTAGATTTTAATCAGAATCAAATTTTCAGCATCGACATTATGACCCGAAAGATGAATTCATCATGTTTCTAAATTGCTTCAAATAAAATTGAATCAAAAATATCATTTTATCGACAATTAAATGAATCTTTTCTGTCAATATGCAATTAATTCAGTCTAAAGTTATAATTAAAATTATCACGACTTCGTTCATTTGTAACTTAAAAAGAATTTGTTTAAATAAAAAAGCCATTGTAATTATTTGTAGATTTTAATCAGAATCAAATTTTCAGCATCGACATTATGACCCGAAAGATGAATTCATCATGTTTCTAAATTGCTTCACATAAAATTGAATCAAAAAAATCATTTTATTGAAAATTAAATGAATCTATTCGGTCAATATTCAATTAATTCAGTCAAAAGTTGTAATTAAAAGTATCACGAATTCGTTCATTTGTAACTTACAAAGAATTTGTTTAAATAAAAAAGCCATTATACTTATTTGTAGATTTTAACAATAATCAAATTTTCAGCATCGACATCATGACCCGAAAGATAAATTCATCATGTTCCTAAATTGCTTCAAATAAAATTGAATCAAAAATATCATTTTATCGACAATTAAATGAATCTTTTCTGTCAATATGCAATTAATTCAGTCTAAAGTTATAATTAAAATTATCACGACTTCGTTCATTTGTAACTTGAAAAGAATTTGTTTAAATAAAAAAGCCATTATAATTATTTGTAGATTTTAATCAGAATAGAATTTTCAGCATCGACATTATGACCCGAAAGATGAATTCATCATGTTTCTAAATTGCTTCAAATAAAATTGAATCAAAAATATCATATTATCGACAATAAAATTAATCTATTCTGTCAATATTCAATTAATTCAGTCAAAAGTTGTAATTAAAATTATCACGACTTCGTTCATTTGTAACTTAAAAAGAATTTGTTTAAGTAAAAAAGTCATTGTAAATATTTGTAGATTTTAATTAGAACCAAATTTTCAGCATCGATATTATGACCCGAAAGATGAATTCATCATGTTTCTAAATGGCTTAAATAAAATTGAATCAAAAAAATCATTTTATTAAAAATTAAATGAATCTATTCTGTCACTATGCAATTTATAAAGTCTTAAGTTATAATTAAAAGAATCACGTATTCGTTCATTTGTAACGTAAAAAGAATTTTTTTAAATAAAAAAGCCATTGTAATTATTTGTAGATTTTAATCAGAATCAAATTTTCAGCATCGACATTATGACCCGAAAGATGAATTCATCATGTTTCTAAATTGCTTCACATAAAATTGAATCAAAAAAATCATTTTATTGAAAATTAAATGAATCTATTCGGTCAATATTCAATATTTTCAGTCAAAAGTTGTAATTAAAAGTATCACGAATTCGTTCATTTGTAACTTACAAAGAATTTGTTTAAATAAAAAAGCCATTATACTTATTTGTAGATTTTAACAATAATCAAATTTTCAGCATCGACATCATGACCCGAAAGATAAATTAATCATGTTCCTAAATTGCTTCAAATAAAATTGAATCAAAAATATCATTTTATCGACAATTAAATGAATCTTTTCTGTCAATATGCAATTAATTCAGTATAAAGTTATAATAAAAATTATTACGACTTCGTTCATTTGTAACTTGAAAAGAATTTGTTTAAATAAAAAAGCCATTATAATTATTTGTAGATTTTAATCAGAATAGAATTTTCAGCATCGACATTATGACCCGAAAGATGAATTCATCATGTTTCTAAATTGCTTCAAATAAAATTGAATCAAAAATATCATATTATCGACAATAAAATGAATCTATTCTGTCAATATTCAATTAATTCAGTCAAAAGTTGTAATTAAAATTATCACGACTTCGTTCATTTGTAACTTAAAAAGAATTTGTTTAAGTAAAAAAGTCATTGTAAATATTTGTAGATTTTAATTAGAACCAAATTTTCAGCATCGACATCATGACCCGAAAGATGAATTAATCATGTTTCTAAATGGCTTAAATAAAATTGAATCAAAAAAATCATTTTATTAAAAATTAAATGAATCTATTCTGTCACTATGCAATTTATATAGTCTTAAGTTAGATTTAAAAGAATCACGTATTCGTTCATTTGTAACTTAAAAAGAATTTGCTTAAATAAAAAAGTCATTGTAATTATCTGTAGATTTTGATAAGAATCAAATTTTCAGCATCGACATTATGACCCGAAAGATGAATTCATCATGTTTCTTAATTGCTTCAGATAAAATTGAATCAAAAATATCATTTTATTCTCAATTAAACAAGCCTGTTCCGTAAATATTTAATATAATTCAGTCTAAAGTTATAATTAAAATTATCACGATTTCGTTCATTTGTAACTTAAAAAGAATTTGTTTAAGTAAAAAAGTCATTGTAAATATTTGTAGATTTTAATTAGAACAAAATTTTCAGCATCGATATTATGACCCGAAAGATGAATTCATCATGTTTATAAATTGCTTCACATAAAATTGAATCAAAAAAAATCATTTTATTGAAAATTAAATGAATCTATTCGGTCAATATTCAATATTTTCAGTCAAAAGTTGTAATTAAAAGTATCACGAATTCGTTCATTTGTAACTTACAAAGAATTTGTTTAAATAAAAAAGCCATTATACTTATTTGTAGATTTTAACAATAATCAAATTTTCAGCATCGACATCATGACCCGAAAGATAAATTAATCATGTTCCTAAATTGCTTCAAATAAAATTAAATCAAAAATATCATATTATCGACAATTAAATAAATCTTTTCTGTGAATATGCAACTAATTCAGTCAAAAGTTGTAATTTAAATTATCACGACTTCAGTCATTTGTAACTTAAAAAGAATTTGTTTAAATAAAAAAGCTATTGTAATTATTTGTAGATTTTAATCAGAATAGAATTTTCAGCATCGACATTATGACCCGAAAGATGAATTCATCATGTTTCTAAATTGCTTCAAATAAAATTGAATCAAAAATATCATTTTATCGACAATTAAATGAATCTTTTCTGTCAATATGCAATTAATTCAGTCTAAAGTTATAATTAAAATTATCACGATTTCGTTCATTTGTAACTTAAAAAGAATTTATTTAAATAAAAAAGCCATTGTAATTATTTGTAGATTTTAATCAGAATCAAATTTTCAGCATCGACATTATGACCCGAAAGATGAATTCATCATGTTTTTTAATTGCTTTAAAAAAATTGAATCAAAAATATCATTTTATTGACAATTAAATGAATCTATTCTGTCAATATGCAATTAATTCAGTCTAAAGTTATAATTAAAATTATCACGACTTCGTTCATTTGTAACTTGAAAAGAATTTGTTTAAATAAAAAAGCCATTATAATTATTTGTAGATTTTAATCAGAATAGAATTTTCAGCATCGACATTATGACCCGAAAGATGAATTCATCATGTTTCTAAATTGCTTCAAATAAAATTGAATCAAAAATATCATATTATCGACAATAAAATTGAATCTATTCTGTCAATATTCAATTAATTCAGTCAAAAGTTGTAATTAAAATTATCACGACTTCGTTCAATTGTAACTTAAAAAGAATTTGTTTAAGTAAAAAAGTCATTGTAAATATTTGTAGATTTTAATTAGAACCAAATTTTCAGCATCGACATCATGACCCGAAAGATGAATTAATCATGTTTCTAAATGGCTTAAATAAAATTGAATCAAAAAAATCATTTTATTAAAAATTAAATGAATCTATTCTGTCACTATGCAATTTATATAGTCTTAAGTTATATTTAAAAGAATCACGTATTCGTTCATTTGTAACTTAAAAAGAATTTGCTTAAATAAAAAAGTCATTGTAATTATTTGTAGATTTTGATAAGAATCAAATTTTCAGCATCGACATTATGACCCGAAAGATGAATTCATCATGTTTCTAAATTGCTTCACATAAAATTGAATCAAAAAAATCATTTTATTGAAAATTAAATGAATCTATTCGGTCAATATTCAATTAATTCAGTCAAAAGTTGTAATTAAAAGTATCACGATTTCGTTCATTTGTAACTTAAAAAGAATTTGTTTAAGTAAAAAAGCCATTATACTTATTTGTAGATTTTAACAATAATCAAATTTTCAGCATCGACATCATGACCCGAAAGATAAATTCATCATGTTCCTAAATTGCTTCAAATAAAATTGAATAAAAAATATAATTTTATCGACAATTAAATGAATCTTTTCTGTCAATATGCAATTAATTCAGTCTAAAGTTATAATTAAAATTATCACGACTTCGTTCATTTGTAACTTGAAAAGAATTTGTTTAAATAAAAAAGCCATTGTAATTATTTGTAGATTTTAATCAGAACAAATTTTCAGCATCGATATTATGACCCGAAAGATGAATTCATCATGTGTC